>CANXYC012034257.1:0-12633 GCA_948193065.1 Aleurites moluccanus | reverse complement strand
TTAATAGCTATATGAGACAAGCATTAACCTACATCTGTGTTATTTTGAATTTTTGAATCTCCCTTTGGTGATTAAGATAAGCACTTGATAATGTTTTGATGCTTACAGTTGTCAATATATCATTCCACATTTGATGATATATCCTTTTGGGGCAAATTGTCTCATTCCATATTTGATCAGATAATTTATTTCCATTTGGATGTTCTATCCTGAGCGGTTGTATCATTCCATACTTGATGATACAACTTAACTAGATTGGAACTTGGCAGCTGTAACATTCCACATAAAAACATGAAATGGTTCTTTTGGAAAAGAAACTATTTAGGTCTCGTTCTTATAAAGAAACTTGACATTGATGCTTATTGGTTTTGACATTTATGCATACTATTATTGACATTAATGTATTGTTGGTATTGATGCTTAATTGACATTAATATATTATTATTTTCAGTCATTGTGGTATTGTGCTAAGTTCTTTTTTATGAACTAGACACTTTAAAGAGTTATACAAATGATTGAATTCATATGAAATTCATATTTGGTAACTTACAGGAAATAATGAAAATAAAGAAGCAGAGCTGAACTGGACTTCTGATGAGGATGATCTACTTGATGAATAATTCCTCTATAGCTCTGGACTGTGGGAGACTATTATATTTCTTTCAGTTGAATAAATAGTTCACTTACAAGTGAAAATGCCCATGTTAATTGAGTTTATTTAAATTTTAAAACTATATATTGGTATACTTATTATTCAAATATATTTAATTTATTTGCATCAATTTAGTTTGTTTCTAAAATTGATAGTGTGCTTAAAGAATTCATATTTTGAGTAATGAATCTTTCTGTGATATAATGATTGAATATTTTATTTTGAACATTATATTATCTATCTATTGAAAAGTGCTATATATAGAACATAGGAGGAAATTGATGGATATATTAAATAATCCTAATATATATTCTAATATAAGTCTTAATAGATAATAGACTTTTATTGTGGGTATAATGAGTAAAAACCCATTAACTGGTTTAACCCTAGTGTAAACCTATATATGCTAACTGGAAGCAGCATACTAGATATTCCAAATTAGATACCTAGGGTATAATGTTTCAAACAATCGCATATTGCTTGTCCTAAATCCTAACATTTCCTTCTCTATATAGAATATTTTATAGTATTTCATGTTCAAAATTTGACCATATTTTAGCCCCCAACTAATAATTTTGAATTGTTTTTATAACTCTCAAAAAATCTTAAATATTTCACTTTTAAGTTTTAATAATTTACTTGTATACAGAAAATATAACTGCTCACAGCCAGGCATGGCTTGAAAAATCAAACCTTGGTTCTTTGTTTGAATTGACAAGTCAAAGAATGGGAATCAATGACCTTATTTCCGCTCATGGAAGGACTGAGTACACCTGCAATAAATAATTCTATACATTTTCTCCATGCCAATTCACACAACAGTTCCTTTTTTTCCTGTTAACTGCAGTTCGAGCTCGCAGACTGCTCCAGTAACACTTGGTCACAGCTCATTTATACAAAACCAATTCACAAACAGTACAAATATCAAATACCAACTGGTTTAATTTTTACTGCTTTGCAATTCTAATAAAAAAGATAATGATAATGCTTCTTGTTCTTGGGTTAATGGAGTTTCACTGCTTGAACTTCACAATACCCACGTCTAGGCCACCACAACTATAATGAAGAAAGAAAAACAAAGGCAAAAGGAGCTCTCAAAACTAGGCACATGATAAAAATTAGTGCTCTTTGAGCTAACAATTAGTGCTTTTTGAGCTAACAAGACCATAATTCCAGGAGCAAATCATTTTGTCAACAAAAAAGAGATCAAACATCCCATTATATACATTAGAGGCATAATTAGTCCTAAAAAATGAGTAATCCATTTGGATTAATTGCTGTAATTGCTTTACATTGAGAACTAGCAATCCAAGTTTAAGAGACATTGTTCATATCAAGCCAACAAATGCTGACTGAACGCTTTTTTTTTCCAATTGAAACCTTCAATTTAACAAATTTCATAGAACGAAAAGAAAAAAAAAAGGTTAAGCTTACAAATATGGTTTTTTCTCTTCTACATTTGAACATTTTCCTAATTCCAAATATATAATCTTTTCGATCTCTCTGGACAACTCAACAAAACAACTTTTATGTTTGTCCCCATCTAATAAAAATTAGAAAGATTCTCTTTGCAAGCCTTGATTTGGAAACAAAAAGAACTAAAATACAGTTCAAAATTCTTGCCTGTTTAATTAAATTCTATATACATTGATTAAGAGAAAAAAAAAAACAAAAAGAACCAACCTTTGAGTACAATCTTTGTCTTCCAATATCCAACAAATCACCATCTATCAGTCCCATTTTCAACTTCTAAATCCAAGCCTCTTCTTCTTCTGCTTACATATCTACCAAACCCAGAATTTGAATGACTAGAACTTCTACTGATTGAACCAGATTCAGGATCAGGATGCAAACTTGAACTAGAAGTATTTGTAGAAGAAGAAGAAGAATTAGGTCCAATTCTTCTCAAAAACGAAACTAACCCATGAAAAACCCTTCGAAGTCCACCACCGCCACTGTTCTGTCTCCGTCTACTTGTTCTGCTCACCCAAGAAACCCTCCTTGGTGCGCCACCGCTTCCACTAAACCCACCATCCATCTCTGTGAACACACCCGGAAAACCTCTTTCCCCTCTTCTCCCTCCACTAAATCTCCCCACTGCAAATCCACCTCCTGGTAGCCTCCATATAGTTAAGCCCACAATATCCTCAGATTCCTCCGAATTCTCGCTTTCTTGCTGATCCGCAGGCAACTCGTGGCGGCAAACCGGACACGAATTTCTTATTGCAAGCCAAGGGAGAATACAATCCGAATGGTAAATATGCTTACATGGCATCTCGCGTGCTTCGCCGCCAAGTTCAAACGCTTCTTTACACACGGCGCAGTGCGCCTCCGCAAATACGTGGGTTTCCGTTATTTCAACGGCGGGCATAGACTCCACCACCGCTTTTGACGCCGGCGGATTTCCTACCCGCCCGAAACCATTCACTTCAATTTGTGCTAAATGCTCAAGTAACCGATCAAATCCGGATCCCATAAAAAACTCAGACATGTTAGCGGGTACGGGTCTCAAACCCGACCCGGTTCCATCATCGTAGTAAAACTCATAGCTACTTCCATCCTCGTTCTCTTCAGGTGCGGTAGTACCACGCAGAACAATAACCGGGTTAAACGGAGAACGGTCACCGGCGTTGCGGCGATTCCGACGAAATCTCAGTGTGGGAATCCGATCGGAGTCTTGACGGTTTCTACCGTTGTTTTCCGATAACATGTACGTAAATCGACGGTGAGGATTCTCCGCTTGAGAATTAGTTTCGATCTCTTCGATAAACCCACCGTCGCAGTGAGGACAAGAAACGTCGTTGGACTCTTCAGAGGCCAAAACGGCGACGAATCGCGTGCATCTATAACACCAATACGACGTCGTTGTAGCCATGAAATGAGAAAAATGTTTCAGATCCGATAACGAGAGACAGAGAGAGAGAGAGAGGGAGAGAGAAGAAAAAGTCGAAGTGAGAAAATAAGAAGAGAAATTGGATTTTAAAGGCGGGCGTTCAAGGCGGTGTAAAAAAGGCAAAAAGAGAGTTCAAGTTCAACGTACGCGTGAAACTCACGCGTTTCACTCTTTATTATTGAATAAATATCGATTTTTCCTATTTTAAAATATTATAATAAATAAATATAACAGTGAGTAATGAGTAATGACTCGACATTTTGGTAGAAAATGCCAAGAAGGCGCGTAAAGGAGAAGAGGAGCGTAGCAGGTGAAAGTTGACCGGAGGAAATGTAAAAATATCGGCGAGTTTGAAAAATTATTTAAAAAAATCGGCGATGGCAATGGTGGCGACTCACAAGGAAGATTCTTAAACGAGGCTAAGATAGGGTGTGTTGTTGTGTCTGTCTTTGTCTGTTTGTAAATAGTGGGAGGATGTTTGGTCCCACTCCAGCAAAAACGTTTAAACTGATTAACTCAAATTAAAACCATCAAATTATAATTTAATTTAAAAAATAAAATAAATAAAAAATTTGATTTTATTTATAATTTAAATATTATTTTATTTTAAATTAAATTGAAACGAAATTATATTTTTTATTTTTTATTATTATTATAATTAAATATATTTAATTTAATTTTATATATAATCATATTTTTTAATCTAATATTAATTTAAAATTTAAAAAAATTAACGATTCAAGAAAATTAATTAAAAATAATTTAATTCTTAAGAAAAATATAAAATTTAGAAATATTAATTATTAAAATAGATAAATTTTATATTATATATTGATTTATTTTTAAAATTTTTATCACCGATATTTTATTAATTTTCTTAAATTTATAATAAAATAATAACGATTTATAAAAAAATATCTTTAATTTGAGATCGATAAATTAAAACTGATTAAATCGAATTAAACTGAATTCAAACCGATGATTTAACTATAATAATAATTTAATTTAATTTAAAAAAATTTATTTTTAATTTAATTTGATAATTATTTTTTAAATTGATTAAAGCGAATCCACATCATCATATGAATAATTTTTTATTTTTTAAATATAAATTTATCTTAATTATGTACTTTTAATTTTTTTAATTAATCTATCATAACTAGGACATTAAAATCAACAATTTTGTCTTGAATTGTTCAAAAATACAGAATCAAGTCATGCTTAGATTGATGTTTGGGAGTTTTATTGGAAGAAGGAAACAAACGAGGGAACAAGCATTTAATTATTCATAACAGAGAATAAAATTGGAATTTAATAAGATAATTAATTTTTTATTAAAATATTAACATATTTATTAAATAGTTCAATTAATATATATAGTATAAACTATAATATGGTCAACTGAATCGAAGTTGACTACTTTTTGTATAGGTTCAAAGTACTAGATTATATTGTATATATGTTTCAAAACTTCACAACACAATATTATAAATTAGTTAATAATAATAACAAAACACCTCAATATATTAATTATAAATTAAATTTTATAATTTAAATAATTAATTATTTTATTCATCTTATAAAATAATTAATTGTTATATTTTATTATTATTAGTATTTTTTTATATTTTGAGTTTTATATTTTTTATGATTTTTTTAATATCTGGACAATCATTAAAATGATAATATATATATATATATATATATATATATATATATATATATATATATATATATATATATATATATAATTAATGGGTGTAAGAGTAAATTGCTTATGTTTGTGAAAATTTTGAAATCATTCTACAGCCTAACACTAGTTAGTTTTTAACTTAAATTTATGTTTTGAAGCTTGCACCGTGTTTAATTTTTCTATTCAGAAAATTTTTGGTTTTTCAACTATGAAGAGATATAAATATGCTGCGGCTGGTAAAAATTCTCAACCATCTTTCTTTTGAGAAGACTCTTGGAGCGTCTTTCATGGCATTGGCAGTGATGGTCATCATGGTGGAATTGTGCTTAAGAGAGATTAGAGTTCACGCAATGGAAGCTAAACAGTAATTGCCGAATATACAGAATAAAGACTATTAATGAAGCCTTAAATGGACGATAAAAGAGATATACCTACTACTGAAATTTTTTGAATCATACTGAAAAACAATATATATAGTGCATTGTTTTTTTTTTTAAGATATCCGGTAGGATCTTCGATCTTTATTTTATCTGTTTATAATATTTAAATTTAAAATGTTATTTAAAAAGAATGAGCTCTTATTTCTAGAATCAATTTTTTTTTTTAATTTATTTTGTAAAGTTGAGTTTTTCTTTTTAATTGAAATTAAATATTATTTTTAAAAAAAATTATTTTTAATGTTATTAAAATTAGTACTCTTTTTATTTTTTTATCTGTCGTTTAAACTTTTGCACACATATTAAAACACTTATTAATTAGATTCAAAATAACTTATTTAATTTTATATATTTAATATTATCTTAAATTAAATTATTATATTATAATTAAATGTTATAAGAAAAAAATAGAAAAAAGTAAATAAATATTGTTTTAAAAATTTAAAATAATAATTAAAAATGAAAATGGATAAATTTTTTAAATGACAGATAAAAAAAAAACGAATGGAGTATTTATCTATTTTAAAAATTTTCCAGTCAATACTGCAATTGGGCTTTTTCATAGCAGCTGGTTGCATGCATTTGTTAAAGCAATCTTACCAAAACTGGCACAAGTAGTAATTTTCAAGAATTCATTCTGCATCAAACTCATCACCGGAGTTGATAAATGTGTGGTATCTACCTATGATGGTAAAAGTAATGAGAAACTGGTGTGTGTCCTTTGTAATGAAAGCAACAAAATGGTACTCATTTTCTTTTTTACAAAACACAAAAATAAACAAAAAGTTAACATTGAATGGCCTCATAAGCTAGGATCAAGATGTATTCGTAAGAGATTTTGGGTGCAGTTTGATTTTTATATAAACTTATTAAAAAAATTTATTGTAAAATTATACTATATAAATTGATATTCATTGATCTACATGTTAAAATTTAAATAAAAAATAAATATTGATTATAACATATAAATTATAATAAATTTTACTAAAACTATTTAAAAAATAATATTCTAAAATTTAGCCATTAAATAATCGAATATCTATATTTCAATGGATAATAAGAAAAATTTAAATCTTATATATTTTTTCTATAAATTATTATTATTATTATTATTATTATACTTGTATTTTTGAATTATTTTTAAAATAATATTTTATTAAAAAATAATAATATTTAAAAAATATTTAATGAATATAAAATATTTATGGGTTTATGTTATTTTATTTTAAAGAAGTAATTATTTAAAAGTAAAGAAAAATATATTTTTCTGTGTTGATTTTAAAATTTTAAAGTGTTATAAATTATTGAATTAATCTTATTATATATTGATAATATTTAATTTTGAAATTATTTATTCAGTTAAAATTAATTATTTTAAATTACTGTTAATTATTAAATTAGTCAATTGATTTGTTAGCCTAAATATTTTAATTAAATTATTATTTATTATTTTTCAAATATTATATAATTATTATTTATTATTTTGTTATCATTAATGGAGGGAAAAATCCAGAAATTTTCAGATTTCTTTAAAAAAATTTAAAATTTAAATATTATTATTATTATTATTATTATTATTATTATTATTATTATATGTGTATATAATTATTATATTATTATTTATTATTTTGAAAATGGGATACGTGCGTAATTTTTTGATAAATACGAGTAAGTGAATTTTAAATTGTTATAAAATTTATTATAAATTATTTGGAGTATATTTAGAGATAAATTTGTGAAAATTATTGAGTATTGACTTTGATATTAAAATATTTAGGCAACAAATAATTAATAATTGTGTTGAAATTAAGTCTATAAATTAATCTAACTTGATATTATTCATTAGAAGTTATTATGAAAATTATTAGAATGGTATTTGTGAAATTTAGGAATCGAAAAATTGAATTATTATGTAATAAATTAATTGAGATGGTAATTAAAATTAGGTAGATTAATTAATTTAAATTAAAATAAATTATTGGAGTCAAATAAATAATTTATCAAGATAATATATATATTGATGATGATGATATTTAAAGACATTTTAATGAAATTAGTTAGTGAAATATTAATTTCGGAATAATTATTTATTGAGATTTAATAAATAATTATTTTACTATATTAAATTGGGTATCAATATTGGCATTGTCTCCAAGATAATTATTTAAATTAATCAGAATAATTTATCAGAGTATTATAAAAATTATTTTGAAGATCGAGATAACTTGATTAATAGTTAAATGAATTATTTGATGAATTGATTAATAATTAGTAATATAGTAATTCTGGTTTATTGGTTATAAAGGATTTCTTTAATTTATTGGAGACTGCTAGAGAAATTTTATTACATATGAAGTCTTGTCACTTAAAAAATAATTATGGAATAAATTTAAAATATTTACTGGATTGTTATAAATAATTAATTAGTTGATTGGATCATATACTTGAGACGTGTAAAACTTATAATAGATATTTATTATTGAGATGGAGGCCTATACGGGGTCAATTGAGTTATTGATATTGGATGCGAGTCTATGGGCTATTTATTAGAAATATTATTATTTTTATTTCAGGGGCTAAGTCTTATTTTAAGAGAGATTCTGTCAAATTTTTGATAATTCTTGAAAATCATCTCTTTTAATTTCAGACTCAAAGTTGAGTATTTATTATAATAATTCTCATATTCAGTTCAGTGTATCAGGTGTCTTCCTTGCTATCAGTTAGGAGGCGCTCCGAGGAGAGTCAGTCAATTGAATGGTCGTCAAGTTTATGAGTAGTATTTTCTAATATATTTTTCTTTTTTTCCATGCATGTGCATTTAATTGTGTAAGTATATATATTTATAATTAATTATGCATTAATGTTAGTAATCGGATAGGGATATGTGTATGTTTATGATTTATTATTATTGTGTTGCATAATACGTATGGTTGTTGGATGGGATTAAGATGACATAGGGCAACATAGAATTGTGAGTATGGATGTGGTTATGGATACAATTATGAATTGATGAATTATGACTGGTGTATGATGCCTTGGAGGCTTACTCATCTCCCTACGCTGCCTGGTTAAATTCAGTGATGATTGAGACCCAATATATTATATTTAAGAGACAATATTGGACTAAAAAAGTCAAGTATAAGGGATCGGCTACCTACATGGATTTTAAGGTGATTCGTATTGATTAATTCTAATCATTGTTTGATTATGTGATTATTTGTCTATATAGAATACTGCATGAGCATTTTCTTAATTATATAATTAGGTTGCACTAAGTTAGTATATTAGATAATATCATTTCACTGAGTCGAACGCTCACTTTTATTCATTTATTTTTCTCAGTTTGCAGGTGAGTGTTAAAATTGGATTATTTATGAGTCAATTCTGCCGTTTATTTCTCTGATAATGAAAGTTATGTAAATAGTTACGTTATTCACGTTTTATATTATAAATTTAAAGTTCTGCATTGTTATTTTTGTGTTGGTCTTATTGTTCCATTTTAATTTTCTAAAAATTTGAGTTATTTAGTTAGAGGATAGCTAAACATTCTTATTTGATTGACGACTTGACAAGCAAAATTATTTTTATGATAATGAATTTGATATGATGGTTGTGACAATTCTGAAGGGCAATGATATATATTGTGTTCAGATTTTTGTTTAATAGGTGAGTTATAGTCCTGGCTTTAAGATAGAAACAGCTGTCATGGTTTCGATTTATAGTTTAGTATTCAGTTAAACTTATTACGGATTCTGAAAGCATCATACTTTTTCGTTTTCTAGTGTCGGTCACATACCCTCGGGTCAGGGTGTGACAATGATTATTATTAAATTTTTTTTATAAATAATTTTTTGACAGCTTAATTATTTAACAAAATATTTAATAACTATATTTTTTAAAATTAATAATCAATAATTAATAACTATATTTTTTACAAGTTCAATTATACTATAAAAAGATAATTATTTCCTAAATTTAAATTATATACATATATATTGCAGGGTGGATTATGAGATGACGCATATAATTTTTATCCATATTTTATATCTATGAAAAAATTTTGAGTTTCCCCCCTTCTTCACTCTATTTCCAAGTCAAAACGGAGATTCCCAACTTTAATCGAAACACGAATCCCACTGAATTGAGACATTTTACCATTTCTAACTGTGAATTAAAAATATGAATCTTGTAAATAATAAAATGAAAAAATAGTCACCATTGTACGTTGAAAATAAAAACATAAAGATTTTTCTTATATATCTCAATATAGATTGTAAAATTTTACCATCTCCTCAAATTTTAATGGAGGAAATTACTTAGTTTTCCTTTTGCACATTAAAAGAAATAGAAAAAGTGCCGGTTACATTATTACCGATAAATGTTTTTTAACTTTTTTGTTGAGTTCATTTTTCAGGTAACCCCAAAATGGGAAAAGGGCTACAACGAAAAATTTTATAATGCTCATATTTTGACAGAATAACATTACACGAAATAGTAAATTCAATTAGAGAGTACCTTTTATTCTTCCCTTTTATAAAGAAAATGTATTTTCATTGATGAAAATTTGATGACATCATCGTTCCTAATGATCCGAAACAGATGATATGTGTTTCGTAAAATATTTTACTATTATTCTATTTTGGCCCAATGTATGAATTTTCTACTAAGACCTAAATACTATTTAGTTACTTTTATTGCTTTACGGTGTGGGATCCAAATCAAATCAACATCCTCAACGTTGCCCGTAAATTAAATTGCTTGCTATCGACCGAATCTCTTTATTTCCTTCATTGGTTTTAGTTTCCACCGAATCACCTAATTTTTGCCGTATCAATGCTCATTCACTTTAACCAAATCATGACCTCTTAGCCTTTTCTTTAGCTTTTCATGTGTACCGAACTAAATGGTTGCCAAAATCGAACCTTGATGATAATTTGTATTCGGGTGTTTTTTATTACTATAATTAAAAATTCATCCAAGAAAAATCATAATCCTTCTAAAAGAATATAATGAATATGGATAATTAATTAGTGTTATTAAAAATCAATAAAGCATTTTAAGTCTTGAAAATTAAAAATAAATATTTAACTAATTAATTAAGGATAAAATAATATTATTTTAATATTTTTATTATTTGTAAGAGATGAATAATTCTTATTTTCTAAATTTTAAAAATAAAAATTAATTAATTAATCTTTCATCATTCTTTATTTTAACCCATGGAGTGTCTAAACAAGACATAAGTTTTAGGTTTTTTTTTTTAGGACCATTTAATGTTGTTACAATTTTTAGTCATGTCAGTAATATGAGTTCGGAGTTTAGCAACAATTAAAACTCATCACCCCTCTCTAAAAATGTATTTAATGGATATTGAATTTGATAGTTTTTCTCATAAATTCAGAGGGTGTCTTGGGAGAAAATTTAATTTTAAAAAATAGAGTTTTAAAAATATCGTTTCAAAATAAGCTGATACATTTAGTTTAAATTTTTTCAATTTTTAAAATTTAAAATGACGTTTTGAATTAATCTGTCAAATACTCAAAAATCTGTCTAATATTTTTTAAATTTTAAAACGACATTTCATACCTATTTTAAATAGGTCCAAACACTACCTTAGCCTGCTTTGCTAATTTAGCCACAACCCTTAGGTAGGTTTTATGTTTTATCCTGCTACAATTTCCTTTCATATTCCTATAGGTTCAAATGAAAGCCTTAAAGAATTTCAAATGTCTTTAAAATTTTAGTGTAATAGTAAAAGTTTGGCTAAATGAATATGCAACCCTTGTACTTATGTTAAACGTAAAATTCAACTTTTAAAAATTTATTTTATTTAATTAAATACTCTATTTTTTTTTTTTACTTATAGACCGATTAAGCTTTTAAAATTTTATTTTATCCAATCAAACACTTTTCTTTTTAAAACAGTTGAATCTTTTGAACAATTAAATAATATATATAATAACTAAGAAAAAAAACCTTTTATTTTTAATAAAAATATTGTTGTCATGCATCTACACTTTCATGTGTGTGTATATATTTTTTAAAATTCTCATGCAAAATAAACATTAATTTTGGAAATGATATAAAATATATAAAAAGAATAAAATAATTAATTTTTTGCAACATAATATATATTATTTGATTATCAAGAGAACTCAATTAGCCTAAAAATAAAAGAAAAGTGTTCAATTGAATAAAATAGAACTTTAAGGGCTCAATTAGTCTAAAAATTAATTAAAAAAAAGTAAAGTGTTTAATTGAATAAAATAAAATTTTAAGTACCTCATTGCACATTAATGGTAAATATAAGGGGTTGCATATGCATTTCGCATTAAACGTTTATGGGTTTTACAATGAATACCTTTAGAATATTGATTTATTTATTTAATTCATAATTGATAAATATAAAATAATAATAATTTTAATTTATAATTTTTAAAAAAATTATATTTAATTATAATCACTATTATCATAAATATTTTATTAAAATTTTCACTTAATTATTTCTTAAAAAAACTCAAAATTTATAATTGAGACTTTGAAAATACTTTAACTATTTGTTATTTTTGAATAAAATATTTCCAATAGTGAATGAAATTTGCACATTTTTATTTTTGTTTTTCACTAAGATTTAATCCAAGTCAATTTCAACATTAACTTTCCAATTCATTTTCATTATATTTCTAGTCATTGTAACTAAAATCAAGTTAAAAGTAAGAACTCCACAAAATTATGAAGTTAAACATAGGTCGATTTCTTTTATTTAGTTTTAATTTTAATTTTAATTTTAATATAATTTGATTTATTTAATTTAATTTGATTTATATAAAAAATAAAATAATTCAATCGACCAAAGTATATATATATATATATATATATATATATATATATATATATATATATATATATATATATATATATATATAAATAAAAAAATATAAATAAAAATATATATATA
>CANXYC012034115.1:0-39830 GCA_948193065.1 Aleurites moluccanus | reverse complement strand
TATATATATATATGTGTGTGTGTGTGTGTACATTTTTTAATTAGTCCCTTAAATTTTTTTCATTTGATCCTCCTATTTATTATTATATTAACTTTAACCTCCTAAATTCTTTTAATTTGATCATTCAATTTGCTATTATATTAATTTTAGCCCTTAAAATTTAAAATATACAGATATATGTGTGTAAATTTTTTAATTAGCACCTAAATTTTTTTATTTGATTATCATATTTGCTATTATATTAATTTTGCCCCCTAATACAATTTCATGATTTCGCCGCTATCTATAACATATGCTGTTGTATTAGTATGTACATAAATATAAACTATAGGATTCTTTCTCTAGGCCATATTGCTGTCATTATTGCTGCCCATGCAATGGGGCCATGCATTTGACAATGTTAAACAATATTAGAGAGTGCATAAGCAGGGCAGCTAAGCTAATACCTAGAAAATGTTTCTATTTTATAATAGACATGCTCTAAATCTGTCTTCTTGCAATTCTTCCTGTTAATAAACCCAGAAACCATCCCCATGTTTACACACACAAAAAAGAAAATACTGAGAGAGAGAGAGAGAGAGAGAGAGAGAGAGAGAGAGAGAGAGAGAGAGAGTTGTACGGTCTAAATAATGAATTGTTTAGTAAATTGATTAATTATAAAGTCTTTTAACATAAAACAAAAACAGAATCATATAAACAAAAATATTGTTGCTTTGAGGACTGCTCCTTTGTTACTCCAATACAAGGGAAAAGGTCTCTTCGTCTTTCACTCACTTCTTTCCTATATAATAAACCACGCATTTCTTAATTTTTGCAAGAAAACTAACAAGCAACAATGAATTGGTGCAGGAGGTTATGCATTTTTATCAACTGCTGGCCCTCCCATTTGTTATTATACTAACTTTATCCTCTCCTAATAGAATTTTCTGGTTCCGCCCTGGTTCCGCCCCTGCCACAATTTGAAGTTCATCATTTAACACATTTGTGAAGATGATGAATTTACTGCAGGAGTAAATTGGCATTTTCTCGTTTGATTTTGCATTTGTTTTCGCTAATAAAATTATTACTATTTCTAACATGGCGTAATGGAAAAAAAGACGGATACCTTTCACCAGGGGATACAGTTTTTATGAATGTTCAGAAGATGGGGATAGACTATTTATCAAATATCAACCAAATTCATAAAATGTTTGACCAGCAAAATTCGGTAGGAAACAAAACATTCTCACTAATTGATACTTTCCTGCAGGAAAGCTCGGATTGTCATCGAGTCGCCTATCAAATCAGGAGGCATGGTCCTGGTAAACCCCCAGAATAACATCCTGTTGCTTTCAAATTCTTCTATTCAGTTTAGAACCTGATGTTGACACTTTGGTTCCCTTCTTCATATGGGTTTCAGACTCTCTTAAAGAATGTGACTGGAATATTCGACGATTTCCCAAAGTTTGCAGATTGTAAGCTTATGTTTTATTAACACTTCATCAACAGCATAGAGCGCACCCATTATAGCATGATAACAATATAACTTCCAAACTTCATTTTCTGCAGGGTTCCTAAACAGTCCTCACGTCATTGTACAATTCTTCATAAAGATTCACTATACACATTTGGCACCTATTTTAAATCCACTCCTAGCAGGCTACATCGGAATTTGGTATTTCATGGCTAGATTGTTAGCCTTCAGACTAAGCATACTACTCCAAATTTCAAAGAAATACTCTCAGTAGGAGACACTAAAACAGGTCAACATATACATAAAATGTACAGCTTTGCTTCATCAATCAGTCATCATCACCCTCATGGCTTGACCACATATCGAACAACGAGAGAGCAACGAGCGGTCCAAGAACTGGAGGGAGTGGCGGTGGTCTACTGAAGGCAACAATAGGATATGTTTTTTCATTTGAAATTCGACCTCCTCCAGAATCATGATTCTCTTGTTTCTTAGGAGTTGAAGTAGCCACAGTACCTGGTTTGAAGAACATAATTATCGTTAGAAAAAGCAAGTTCCTGAATTTATATAATTAGAACAATAAGGAAACCAATGAGGATAGGATATGATATATTACCCCATGATCCTGCCGCAGGGTAGACTTGTTTAAATTTGTGTTTCACAGGTAATAATGCAACTATGCCACGCATTTAAGTTAAGCTCTAGTTTGTGAGTTCCTCTTTCGAAAAATACGGGTAATATGCACAATAGCAGCTCTGCAATATCTAAAATAGACAAGGAAACGTTAAACGAAAAATCATATGTAAATTCTATATTTTTAATTCCAAGGAATTGGCTATATTTGATTCAAATCAACTCAACTTAATAAAATTACAAGACTAACTTATTCGAGAATTCTATGTCTAATCAAACAGGCCCACATTAAATCTAAAATTTTCAAAACAACTATGAAATTGTGCAATTGATTCAAGATTAAAGCTAGAACCTTTTCAAAGAAAAACCATCAAATGGAAAAGCCAGCAGAATTCAGCTAATTGCTAATTACAGTGGACATCTTCCTAACAAGAATAACAGGTAGTCTTAATATTCCAAAAATCCCATTAGCAAAGGCTACGAAAAGAAAAACAAAAGGAAACTCAACAAAGAGTAGGCGTGTCCGTACCTGACTACCTATGATGTTTCGCTCACTCTCTGCTGCAGCAAACTAAACAGATCAAAGTCGTTTCCACGGTGTTCCGATTATGAGGAGAGAAAGAGAACATTCGGGAAATTTCACGTAGTTGACGTGGGCCCTTCTCGGTGCTCCGATGGCCATGTGGCAAGAGATGGATTTGCCACGTATTGATCTAATGATTTTGGACCGTGAGATGGTGTCCTCTTAATTTGGGCACATAAATTGCATCAAATTTTATTGGGCCGTATCTTGGTCTTATGTATTGGGCTAAACAACCACATGCACATTATGGAGGAAGGCCAGGTATCCGGTTTTATGCCGTTCGGTCGTTTCTTTGAGTCCTCGTGTTGGAGCCGTATTGTCGTTTGGAGTTTCTTTTCTCTTGTCGTTCAGCTTTTAAGGGTAGTTTGTAAGTTGGTGTGGATTTGTTGACCTTTCAAAACGACCAGTCGGCTAAATTGTGGTGTTTGAAATAATTGGCAATATTTTAAAAATTTCCTTGCAGTGTCTCCTTTCTTATTCTCTTGAATGTATCCAATTATGTTGATATCTTGCTCAAATGAATAATATTATTTTAAATATACAAATTTTAGTATCAAATTATTTAAAATTAAATTATTCTGTAAAATTTTTTAATTCACTTATCAATTAAAAAAATTCTTATGATTTTAATATTAATTTTTCAAAACAGAAAATTTAGATTTGAATTTCTTTGAAGTTACTTATGAAAATGAAATATGATTCAAAATTTAGACCACAGTTTTCAAATCAAATGTTATTTATACTTTTTTTTGAACGAAAAAGAAAAAAAAAAGTGGTTGTAATTTTTCAAAATTTATTATAAATAAACAGAATTTTATTTTTCATACGAAATGTATAAAAATTTTATTAATAAAGATATAAGGGTTAGGACTTGAATTGACATCTTGCACTAAAAATCACAAAAAAATCTTATATTAATTTAAAATGCGGGAATTTTACTAAAAAAAAAAAAATTCTCGTTAAATTTTTCTTGAGAAATTAATAGTGAAGGTTAATTTAATAAAAAAAAAAAAGGCCCAGATTTAGTTAAGCCGACAACAAGTACATACAATCCGGATTGAAAGCTAAGCAGGCGTAAGTGAAGGTCCCAATTTTTGTTCATACTCAGAAACTATTTGTTGGTTTGTATTGTGCGAATCTTAAAAGGAGGGAAAGGCTATAATCTTGGCAAGTTGAATGCTTAAGCATTTACTTGCTTGCACGTCTTCAGTTGCCACCATCAATTTATTCTACAATTTCTAGTTTCAAATCCTATAATTCAGTAGCCAAGCTACATTAAGGTTAAAATGATTGTAGTATTAGTACTATCAATAGTTGATTAACTATAAAGAATTATGAATTTTAAATGTCAATTATTTTTTATATATAATATTTCAACACATTTTTAAACTTAAAATATTATAAGCGGATAAATATAAAAATATTATAATAGAAAAATGTAAACTTAGAGCAATTTTAACCGAATTGTAAAATGGTGTATAAATAGAAATCATCCTCAACGGTCGTTATTTTGGACTGTAAAAGGGTGCTATTTTTTTTTTTAATTTTTATGTATAAAAAATTCATAATTAAAACCAACATTTTGCAAACAAGTGCATTATTTTTTTAACTTTTATTATATAATTTTTTATTTATATAAATAATTCATTTTAAAATCTTAATTTATAAAAAAATCCAATTATATTTAAATTAAAATTTTCAATAAAAAATATCAAATATATATATATATATATATTAATTTTTACATAAATATTTAAATTAAATACAAGTAATAAAATTAAAAAATTAACTAATTTTTTGAAAAAAAAGTAAACTAATTAATTTGGACATATAATATAAGAATTTGATATAATATAAGTTTAATTATAAATATAATTTAATTTTCATATTTATATTTAATTTTAATTGTAAATATAATATAAGTCTCTTTAATTATTTTTGTTAATATTCATTTATTTTAAATAATATATTAATAATAAATGAGTCATTTTAGTTAATAAATTATTATAATTTAATTTGTTATTTTATCATTTTGTTAAATCAATAATTAATTTTTTTAATCAATTTATAAAATATATTTATTTATGAGTAATTAGTAAAATATATAAAATAGTGAGGAATTATAATAAATTATATAAAATAGATAAAAATAAATATAAAAAAAACATTTTTTTTGGTGTTAAAAATAATATTAAAAATATAATTATAGTTATATATTAAAAATATCCTTCCTAGTTTCCAAGTCACAACTGGAGGCCTATAACTATGAAAAAAAAATAAAAATTGTTAAATAGAATTGAAGTATATTATTTTTATTTATATAAAAATAAATTTACAAATTTATTTTTATATAAATAAAAATAATATACTTTTATTGTTGATAATAATTTCTTATGAAAAAAATATTTAAATATATATGAACAACTTCAAACTAACGTGAAAAATATTTATTTAATTTTATTTACTAGTATACATCAGGCAAATATCAAAAGATTATTTAAAAGTTAATTAACATATGAAATTAATGAAATTAAATATTCAATCTTAATTTTTTTTATATGTGATTTAAGATAATTACATAAAAATTAAAAAAAGTTATTATATAATTTTAATTATAGAAAAAAAAAGGAATAATAATTAAAATATATATATTCTCCATTTCTAAAGGAAAGTATTCCCTTTACATTAATTGCTTAGTCCTTCTTTGGAACTCCTTATCTAACTCGTCTCTGCCTCCAACTACACTTTCTAGTTCCTGAACCAACCCAACATAGCTTATTTAAATTAATTATGTAATTATATTAAAATTTCAACTTATTTAAAATAATTCTTACCTCAGGTCCTAAAAATAATCCATAAGGAACCCCATCAAATTTATTTGAGTGATGAACCTGTAAAAAAAAACTTAATTCTATTAATTATTATTATGTTGTACTAATAAATAAGAATAATAATAATTTTTTATTGATAATATTAAAATTATTTTTTAAGGCGGAAAGGTTATGAATTTAAAATTAAATCGTACTTAAATAAAAATAAAATAAGATAAGGAGAAAAGGGAAAATTATTTACTTGATGAGCTGCTGCAACTCTTCGCAAGAAGGGGACGTTGGCAATAGGCCCTACTGGAAATCGACGGTGGACAAGACCATCATGTACAAACATGTAGGCCATCCCAAACATCGTAATTCCAAGTCCCTGTTTTACAATAATAATAATCAAAAATATATTAATAAATTATAAGATTATATTTTACAAGTTGAAATAAAAGCATACATTTAATTATTTATTATTATTTTTTTACATAAAATAAAAAGTAGATAGTTTATTTTGCATTTCTAATACCATACATACATCAAAATAAGATTTATGATATTTTAATTTGATAGATAAAAGGACTGCAAATATATAATCATCATATTATTTTGAAATTGTCTTATAATAAAATATTTTATTTTTTAAATGAACTGAAAAATTTTATCATATAAAAATGAAATAAAAAATTTAAATTTTATCGATAAAATTAATATTAAAAAATAAAAATGAAATGAATTTCAAAGAAAAAGTGAAAAATATGGTCTGCTTTGGTAAAAAATTAATGTATTTGTCTTAAAAAACAGAAAAAGACAGAGACGTATGTTTATTTGAAGAAAGTAAATAACAGAAAATAAACTCACAGCACCGAAACAGAGACTAGGAATAAGGCCTTTGTTGCCAAACCCATAGTGGAGCAACGCGATTGATGGAACTGCATTTATTATTGCAAATGCATCATTCACCTCGAATGGACCATCCCTTGGTTTATGGTGAGACTGTCAAAATATTAAAAATAAAAACAAATTTTTAACCTTATAATTCCTTTATTTTAAACTTAATATTTAATAATTTAACCATCAAATATTTATTATTTAATTATTTTAATGTATGCAATAAGAAATTTTAGTATTATATTTATATAATGTAACTAACCTCGTGCATAAACCATAATGAATCATGCCATAATGCTCTATGTGCCCACCGTGCCCAAAACTCCATACCAACCTGTAATTGCAGGATTTAAACCCAAAATAGCCTTAATCATCTTATAAACAGTTTGGATACTGTGTATCTCATGTCCTATCTTTATATATATTATATTATTTTTTTTAAATATTTAATAATATGATATATAAAAAAAATATTAAATAAGAGACAGATATATATTAAGATAAAAAATCTAAACGTCATTTTAATATTAAATTATCAATTAATCACTAATTTTGTCGATGAGTAATCATAATAATCACACGTAACATAATAAGTTTAAAAATTTAAACTTACCACTGCCACCACAGATAGAGCAAAAGTACCAAACATTTCCAATGCTGGAAAATCCCCACCCTATATATTCAAAGAAATCAAAACCCTTTATCAGAGAAAACACTAATTATCAAATTAAGTATTAATAAGGACAAAAAGAATCTTAAAATTATCAATTATTGCCTAAAATTTAAAACTTTAGAAATAGTTAATTTATATTAACATGTCATTATGCCTAGTGTAAATATTAAATACCTCCATTTGCCAGGAAAATCTATGGTAAACAGCCATGGCAGCCGTTGAAGTGATGCCAACAGTTGAGATGATTGCAGCAACAAGATAAGTATATTTCTCTGATTTCTTTCTTGCAAGTTTCTCTTCTACACGAGAAAGCAAGGGACGTTTCTTGAATCCATCAAAGGTTTCTTCTCTTTCATCTTCATCATTAATTTCAAGAACATGCTCCCTTTTTTTCTTCCCCATGATCAAGCATATTCTCAAGCTCTGTTTTTTCCTAGAAACAAAACCCGTTTTAAGGAATCGAGTTTGGGTGGTTATGGAATTATTGGGTTTTGAAATTAAGAGAGAACCCTGGCCAAATTTATACTTTATAGAGCTTGAAGTTGCAGATACTGCAGTTGTTGCCATTTGAGTATTGGTTTGAAGCTAATGAAAATTCAAAGATTGCAGACCTTTAGAATTAAAAAAAGAATTTTATGTAAATAAAATAAATAAATTAAGAATAAAATCAAAGAGAAGTTTTGGAAAATTATTGGGTATAAAAAAAAGGTTGAGTGAGATTGAGGCTGTGCTATGGAGAACTGTTATATAAGAGGTGTACTCTTTTTCTCTGCTTCTGCTGTTGAATGCAGTTGCTGAAATATTAAAATTGTCACTAATATATATAGGTTTAAACTATAACTGTAATTTGAATAAAATTAATAAAAATTAGAAAATTAGAAAATTGAAAAAAAAAATTAAATATATGGGATCACTAAGTTTTTTTTTTTAATGTAAAATCATAATTGAATAGTTATAGTATGAATTTACTCAACTTAATTATTATTTTATTTTTCAGTAATTATTTAATGCTTAGGCCACACACACACATATATATTTATATTAATGTATCATTCTTTGTCAATTTAACTAGAAATAGAAAAATACACTTTGTATGACAAAGAGGTACATGTACCAATTCAATTCAATTTTATTTTATTTTTAAAATTAATTGAAATGAGTTATATAAATTTTTTATTTTCATTTCAGGCGATTTTAATTAATATAACATATAATTTATATCAAAATATGAAAAAAAAAATTCTTATTTTAATTAGTATTCTAATTTAATAGAATCTTAATCATCGATATTTCTAAGTAATTAACTTCTGAATTAATTCATAATTAATAATTGATCAACTATATATAATAAGAATAGCAATATCTAATTGATAATCAAGTGCACAAGACAAAACAGGAACATCCCTCATATTGCTAATTCCCTACAGAGTGCCAAATGTTAGGCAACCTCACTAGATAATATAAAACCATAGGCTTTTTAATATCTTGACATGCATTTTATCTATCACACATTGGCAGCACTTTTTTTCAATTGACTTCCTAAAGATGAAGTACTTGCTAGTTCCTAAAATGACCATTGATCAATAACTTCCACCAAAACGGTGTAAATAAACCACAATTGGGTAAGCAATGTACTGTTTAAAGTTAAGGAGGGGGAGCTTGGATAGAAATAGAATTTTAAAATTTTTATTTTAAAAAAAATTATTATATCTATTTTTTTTTAACTTTAAATAATATTTTAAATTAATTATATAAATATTTAAAAAATTATTTAATATTTTTTAAATTTTAAAATATTATTACATATTTATTTTAAGTAAATTCAAACACCGTATAAATAACAAGATTTTAAATTAACTTGTGAAAATAAAAATAATGGGTTAAGAGGCCACCCTCCTTCCGTCTTGTTTAGTGTTATCATGTATTCCTCATTTTGTTTGTTAATATGAGAGGAAAAATCGAAAATGATTAATTGCTTTTATTTATTTATTGTCGATTTATATGGTAAAATGATATTAGAAACAAACTATTTTAATCAGAATTAGAAAATACATAAATACAGATTTTTTATTTTTAATTTAATATTTATTAAAGATTGAATTTTAATTATCAATAAAATAAAAAATAAATTTATTAGTTAATTCAATCAATCTCTAATTAATTAATACTTAGAAGACGGATAATAGCATTTTTAATAGGCTCTTTAAATCTATAAATATTTTTATTTTAAAGAGTCAATGATAATTTAAAGATTCCAATAGACTCTTTAATTTGAAAAAATAAAATACAGAGTGGAGCTTGACTCTCCATATGTGGAGAGCCAAAACCAACTTTCTATATAAAACATTTAATATGTATATTAAATATTCTACAGTTTTCAAAGTAAAATAATTACTGATTATTTTTATTTTTATTTTTTTATATATATTAAAAATACAATTGCAGGGTATATACATTTTTCTTTTATGTCAAGTTCTTCCATTTTCTTCCCAAATTATGAACTCTCAAAATAATCTAAATCTAGATTTTGATTGCAATGAAAATCCCTAATTTTCTACCTAAATTTCAGTATCTAATAATATATTTTTTTTTATGAACACCTAAGAATTCTAAATATTTTCTTCACTGGAACCAAACTCTAAAAAATCAAGAGGTGACAATTTTAGTACAGGGGAATATATTCTCATTGTGTCAGCATAGCTCAATATTAATTTGGATACAATTCAAGGAAATGAACAAAAATACAAGGCTTATTTGACTCGATTGTGGGAATATTTTCACAAATAGGTCACAAGTTTCTTTGATAAATCGGTGATCGACGATCCAATTAGCCACAAACAAATTATGTGGATGTTATGCACAGATTGAAGCTAGGAATCAAAGTGGGATTAATGAGTAAGACAATGTCAGCTATATACATAAATCAAGCATATAAATTATTTTCTTACCTTAAAATTAAATTATTCCTTTTGTATCTATATCAACGTGTATATATAAATAAATGGCTATATAATATAATATAAATATAAATATAAATATAATGATTTTTAAGGCAAGAAATTAATTTTTTTGAGAATATATATATATATATATATCTTTGGTAATAAATCAAATATATAAATTATTTTCTTATCTTAAAAATTAATTATTCATTTATTTGGTATATATATATATGGTGATATTTAGAATTTCCATTACGGTTGCAATTAGTGATATTACCAAATATGTAATCCAAATAAATATTTTTGTAATATAAATATAAGAGAGATTGATTTTTAAGGTAATAAACTAATTTCTTAAATATAATAATGTTGATAACTAATTTTATGGTGTAATTAGGTGTTTGATAGTATTATTAAAATATAATGACAGATAAATTTGATTATCGATTTGGTGATTATTTACAAGTTATGTAATATAAAATATAAATCAATGTAAATTTCTAAGGTAATAAATCAATTTATTGAATATAGTAATATTGATGACTAATTATGTGTCTTAAATTTAGTTGTTTGGGTGCTTCATAGTTCTATTATAATTTTATTATATATCAATTATTTCATTTTTTTTTTTATTTTTCATTTTGTAAATTGCTTATAAAAAATTATTGTACCAAAAGTTGAATGAAAGTAAACCCCCTTTCCAATTTGAGCATTGTTGGAATATATTAAGATTCCAACCAAAATGGTTGGAGGACTGCCAAAAGAAAAAGTCAGTAAAAAGTAAACATAGAAGCTCTTCTCCAAATTTCTCATTTGCTCCAACTTCAGAGTATGTGGAACTTGGTGATGACAACATTCCTAATTTTAATTTTGTGAATCTAGAGAGACCACCCGGGAGGAAGGCTGAAAAATAAAGAAAAATAAAGAAAAATAAAGATCTTGAAAATGAGTCTTCAAATTTATGTGTGACCATGTTACAAGAAATGAAAGAAGAAAAAAAAAAAAAAGTTTAATGAAAAAATGATAGAAATGTTTGAAAGAACATATGCACAACAACAATAAAGATTGGCTTATGAACAAGAAAAGCTTGAGTTGGAATAAATAAAAGAGGATGAAATGATCATGTTGATAGATACAAATTGAATGTCAACAATGCTTGCAAATTTTTTCATTTAACGTCAAAGGGATATTATAGCAAAAAGATCAAATAACAATAGAATTTAGTTTTTTTTTTTTTTTTTTGAATGTGGAATATTTACAAATTATGGAACTTGTATATTTTCTATATATGTGATTAAGTTTGAATACCATTTTTTTCATTTTTATATTTAAATTATTTTTGTCTGCATATGTTCTTAATATTGAAAACCATTTTCTTTGTTTTAGGAGGCAAAGGCAAATGAATCAACTTTTTTATTCCATTTTGAGTCATATAAGTAAGGATATTTATCTTCGCTTGTAAAACTGAAAATCATAAATTGCTTAAAAAATTAGATACCACATAGTTTGGATAGTAAAATTTGAATAAAGAAACATATATAAATGGATCATATTGGAAAGTTACTATATAATATTGTTTGTATTCAAATTTTGAGTTCCATGCATTTTCCATATATGTTCTATAAGATATTGCTGGAGTTGAGAATGAATATCTCTATTCCTAATATGATGATGACGTTGAATAAATTCCATAAGCTCTGCTGTGTGCTCGTGCGAAACTGGTACATTTGTATGGATATTAGATCATTCATAGTTAAAATCTAATTTTTTAATATGTCGTTCATCTTTAACAATCATATTGTGCAATATAATACAAACTTTCATGATATCTTTTAGAGTTTCACGATGTCAAAAACGTATTAGACCATGCACAATTGCAAATCGTGATTGTAGTACTCCAAATGCTCATTCAACATCTTTTCTTGTTGATTCTTGAGTAGCAACAAATTGTTTATGTTTGTTAGTTTGTGGATATGGAATCGTCTTCACAAACGTTGCCCATGGGGGGTATATGCCATCAACAAGGTGGTAACCCATTGCATATTCATGGCCATTGATCGAGTAATTAGCTGATGGAGCACGTCCTTCGGCAAGATCTGCAAAGAAGAAAGATCGTTCTAAAATATTTATGTCATTATGTGATTCAGATAATCCAAAAAATGAATGTCATATCCAAAGATCATAATAAGCTATAGCATCGAGAATTATAATTGGTTCATGAACATGACCAACATACATTCCTTTCCATGCCACTGAACAATTTTTCCATTTACAATGCATGCAATCAATACTCCCCAACATTTCAAGAAATCCACGACCTTCGTCTTCTTTTAGCAACCTAGCTATATCCTTTTTATTTGGTGACCTCAAATATTTATCTGAAAAAATTGAAATCACAGCCTTAACAAATCTTTTTAAGCTCTCAATTGCAGTACTTTCACCAATTTTTATATATTCATCAACAAAATATGCAGTAACTCCATATGTAAGCATCCTCATTGCAGTAATAATTTTTTTGGAGAGAAGATAAACCATCAATCCCAATAATATTTTTTTTGGACAAATTAGAAATCATGAGCTTTTACAGCACATTGAATATGAAGAAAAAGTGATTGATTCATTCGAAACCTTCTTCGAAATAAATTTGGAGAATATATGGGATTTTCTCCAAAATAGTCATGAAGAAGTTTATAGTTATCATAAACTCTATCACGCCATATATATGCATGACCTTGAATTGAACCACGGTAGAAGGTTATTTTTCTTCTTTTATTGATCAAATCTCCTATATAAGCCATTGTTATCTCCAATTCATCATCTGAATCACAATCATCAAGAATTAAATTGATTAATTGAGTATTTTGCATAATTTAAAAGGACATGAGCTGAATTTTAAAGTAAAAAAAAAAATAAGACAGATATTAGTGTAGGCATATATAAAGTACTGTCAGGTTTTATATAAAAAAAATAGAAGAAACTTTCAAATAAAATGGAGGGAATAAAAAAATTAGAGAGAAATCATGGAAAAAAACACTTGAGATAAAATTTAAATGAAAAACCATGTGCTCTACGTACTCACAGAAAAAAGGAGAGAAAAATTTTTCTGGGACTTGGTGAATAAAAATAGAGGGAAAAATAATTAGAAAGAGAGGAAAATATTAAATTATGATTATTTATTGAAAAATTAATTTTGAAGAGTCATTATATACAGCTCTATTGGAGTACCAAAAAAAAAAATTAACTCTTTATTTTATAAAAATATAAAAAATATTCTTTATTTTAAATATTATACTCTTTAAAATAAAGAGTTGTATTGGAAATGCTCTAAAAAACTAGAAAATGACTCGTGTACCAACTTTCATATTTGAGCCACATTACATCAAAATCGATCGAAGTGAGAGTTATTTGGGCCTTTTAGGAGTGAATGGGTATGGGTTTTGGGTCCAAATGATAGCCAGTTCAGTTCAATCATTTTGGGGTCAGTGCTCAACATGGTTTTGACTATAGATAAGTTTGTTTAGACTTTCTGGTTTCTCTATGATTTGCTACCTGGATGTGAGCTCAGGGTCTGGAGGCCTTTTGTGCGATTAACAATTTGATTTTCTTTTTCTATAATTTGGCATTAATGGTTAATTTCCACTTTCTCATTTCAATGAAGAAAAATCATTAAAACCTCAAATTTCTTTTATTAATTCTAAAATACAATAAAAATTTAAATAATTTTAAATATTAAAGTTAGTTAAGTAGTTCTCATCCTAATAATATAAAAGATCAATAAAAAATTTATTTAATTAAAAATATATTTTTATAAAAGATATAATTAATTATTATTTTTGAAACGTAAATTATTAGAAATTTTTTAAAAAAATTAACTTTTATTTTTATTTTCTATTAATTTTGACCGTTCAAATAAAATTTTTTGATTTTGACCCTGAATTATATCTATAAAATAATAATAAATTAATGATGTTTAAAAGTTTTGGATTCTGAATTTAGGTGAGGAGACTCACCTAAAAAAAAAGCTTTAATTAGTTGGTGAATATTATCAATGACAAACCTAAGTTATTAGACCAAAGTTTAACTAATGGCAGTAGATACATACTTTTGTTTTCTTTCCTTAAAATTTTTAATTTCCTTTGAATATGTGAAGAACACTTTATATATTTCTTGTACTTAGTTTTCAAATTGATTTTATAATTTCCCATTTGATACTGTCTCTTGTTTTTCTTCATTTCAACCCAAATTAAGCTTGGATGTTTTATAAATGATTTTCTTTTTGATTAATTAAATTTTAATTAGAGTTTGAATTTACATACAAATTTCAAAAGTCTGAAAATTACTTCATTATTATTATACCAAAACTCATTGATCTTCTATTAATGATTTAATTCCATAGTCAATTTATATAAATATGTTGTCTTATAATCTTGACATGACTTCTAATCTTTTCCTTTTTGAGATACATTTTGCATATTATTTTCCCTAATTATGTAATTAATGGACATTTCATTTCAACATTTATTTTCTTTTTGTACCAACTCCATTATCTAGCTTTATGTGATTCAAATCCACTCATATTGATTAATTAGGATGTAAATTAAGTTTAAAGGTCAGCCTCTGTTTTCAATCATTTAAATGAAATTCATATTCCAACATATATTGATTTAAATCACTAAATTTATTTAAAAATGATAATTTGTAATTTTAATTCATGGAAGTTATAGGGTTGAAAACAATATTATGGACTGTCACTGAACAATTAGTGAAAAATAAAATTATATTAGTGGAGAGAGACTTCAAATTAAAAATATTCTATTGTTTATATACTTAAAGGGAAAAAAAAATCATTTAACTACAATTAATTAATAAATGTTAAATATATAATTGAATGTGTGTTGATAATTTTACATTAATTAATGATACAAAAATATGAATTATTTATAATAAAAAAAACAACTTAATTTAAATGGTTTAAATAATTTTATATTATAAAATTCAATTTATTATAAGTTTAATGTTGGGTATTTAATAATAACTTTATATTTGTTCTAATATAAGTTTGATAGATAATGAATCTTTATAATGGCATGTTAGATATTTCAAATTAAATATTCAAAATATAATTTTTTAAATAATTACATATTATTTGATATCATAAAACCTTAACATCTAATACTAAAATTAATATTTTGATTTATTTCGACAGTTTTGAATCTTTTAGTCTGTTACTATACGAAAAATTTTAACGATTTAATGAAAATTACTAAATATATATATATATTCAGGATATTATATGAATCATAATATTATTCAATCCAATTTTATCTTCTATAAATAAATGAAAAAAAAATAGAAAAATTTGAGTCAACTAAGATTATTAGCACTGGCAAAGATGGAAAGACAATTATATTTCATATGAAGGGTAACAATTAACATGGCTTAAATCAAATAAATGAACATTTGAAGTACATAATAATATAGGTGACTTTTTAGGGAGAATATTGAGTATTGAATGAGCATTAGATGTTGAATTTTACAGACCCACTGTCAAGCTTTTCAATCACATACATATCTTTATAAGGCCATAGACAATTAGACATCATAATATATAGTGTGTGTTCCACCGCCAGCTGCAAAAGGTTTCAAACATATAAATAAGGACATTATTCATGACCTGACTACACCTTAAACATGTTCATAATTATATGGCTATATCCCCTTTTTGGTTTGATTTCTGTCAACTTTCATAAGACCTAAGTTTTTAAAATATTATATTTTAATCATTTTGATTTGAATGCCATTTTTATAAATATCTTTGCAATTTAGTTTGTATTTTTTTTCTTCTTTTAATTATAGTAAAGTAATATTAAGAATTAATTTTTATATATGATACTTTATTCTTAATTTGATTATAGATAAATAATTCAAATTATGATTAAAAAATTTATATAAAAAGATACTTATTTTATAATTTAATATCAAAATTTAAATATTTATCTGTTTTATATAATTTTAAGATTTGAACCGTTAATTTATATAAGATAACATAAATTTCTTGAATATTTTTTTTTATATACCCATTAATTTATATTATAAGTTAAATTTATCGGAGTAATCAGTTTTTTCTTACTCATTTTTATTTTTTATTTTTTTTTAGTGAGTCTATATGATATCACATTAAATTCATTAAGTATATCTAAATCTGATCTCTCAATTCTTTTATGAGGATCTTATGTTAGCTACCATTTGTTGACCAAGCCAAAGACAGAGATAACCTTGGCCTACAAGCTCCCTTCCAACCGGACTAAGTCTATCCGAATTAACTTTAAGCTTGTTTAGTTCTTGCTTGTCATCACTTTCTATTTTTGAGGAGTACAAGTCATTATGGGTCCAATTGCAACACTAAGCCAACTAATTAAGATATTATTTCCCTTTAATTTTCCTGTTAAAATCACTATAAACTTTTTTTTTGAGGTAAAAAATCACCATAAACTTGATTTAACCCTTCTAAACTCTAATTAAGAATCCCCCTTTTAACCATTCCCAACTAATTAATTAATTTTTGCGGTTTATCCCAAGCCACATACACATTTTTTTATTATTCTTTTTTAGATTGATGACTCTTAAAACATAGGACACAGTAACACCCACATCAAATATTTTTCTTGTACTTTTCATAGTGAGGTTTCGTCAACTTTTTTGTGCGATTAATTCAAATTGGTTGATTGATATATGTTGTGATTAGTCGTATAAACACTAATGAGGTTATCACTAAAATAATTAATATTTAACTTTAAGGGATTAGTTAGATTGATTAAAAAATTACTTATCTCTTTTTTAATCAATTTTAAAGTCAAACTATCAATGATGTAAAATTTTTATTTATAAATATTTTAATTTGACTGTTCTGATATCTAAAAGTAAATTTAATATGTAATGTGAAAATCACTATATATTATTTTAAAAATAAAATATTTTAATATTTTAATTCAATAAAAATATGAGATAATTTTAAAAGTGGATATTAAAATTTAAATTTTATTATAATTTTAAAAGTGGATATTTAAATATAAATTTTATTAACATTACTATTTCAATATTAAAAAAAATATAAATTATGGAAAGCAATTATTATTACAAGCATATGGAGCCCAACAATGTTAACCAAGTATTAAGGAATATCTCTGTGATAAGTGATGTTACTTAAACAAGCGTTAATCAATCTCTAAATTATAGTTTGACAATTCTTTAAAAGTATATGTTATAATTTAAATTTTATCGATAAAATTAATATTTTAAAAATAATTTACTCTATATCAGATTGGCCCTATCAGAATTTGACGATTGACCAACTTCTTTTCCTCTCTATTTTGCTAAAAAACAGTTATAAAGTCACTATTTTCATCATACATATAATGTATACAGGTGTGGGTATATACATTTGTTACCAACACATATGATGATATGTATTCAAACTTCCACATACCATTGTATGTGTAATCTTACATTTTGATAGCAACTAGTTAGAGATGAAAAGAAAAAGGAAATGATTCATGTCATTTTCTTTAATTATTTCCTCATCTAATGTGGGAATTACAGCTACTATAGTCCTTTCATATAGAAAAACTAAACCCCTGAATATTTTTTATAGGTTGTGAATTCATATTAGAAAAAAAAAAAATTAAAACAACGATTACTTGTTCATGTTTTAGTTCGCAACTACTTCAAAAAAATAAATAAATAAAGTTTTAGCTTGAATTACATTATGTTTCCAGCACAAATAATCTATAATTAGATATATATTTTATAACGCAAGGGATGAAAAATTCAAATCCTATGGTTTATTCCTTTTAATGGTTTCTTATATATATGTAAGTGAAATCAGTATTCCTTCAAAATTATAATTAGAATGGGGTTTAAATAATGGTTTGCAGCCATAGCATACACATTTAGGCCATTAAATTACTAGCTTAATGATAAAATTATATTTTTATTTTTATTTCTCTTCATTGGTGCTACAATATCACTAAATTTCCATAAAATAATTTTATGTACTACTAATTTAGTTAGTAAATGAATTTGTTTCTGTTTTTTTTTTATCCTATTTCCCACTATAAATTACAATTAAGGGAGTTTTCCTTTGTAGTACATTTGGTGTGATATTTTGATTGATCGGATATATATATATATATATGGACAAAATTAGTAAATTAATTATAGGTGCTCCAACAAATTCTTTTTGAGTTAAAAGTTAGATTTGGATGAATTGAAAAAAAATTTATACATAAAAAATTGTATTTAAATAGGTCATATAAAATTTTTTCTAGTAGTTATTTTTTTTTTCTGGGATGATCCGTCTTTATATAAATTCATTTATAAAATTATATGGCTACAATAACAACTTAAAATTTTTCAAAAACGTACTTCGTATAGTCAGAGTTTGAATTAAAAAAATTTATTTGAGGGCTAAAATTAATAGAAGAAAAATAAAAGTTAATTTTTTTCTAAATTTTTCTAATAATTTTTGTTTTAAAAAATAATAACTAATTATATTTTTTATAAAAATATATTTTTAATTAAATAAATTTTTATTGATCTTTTATATTTATAAGATGAAAATTAATTAAATAATTTAAAATTTAAAATTATTTATAAAAAAATAATTTTGAGGATCAATTAAAATTTTAAAAGGATTAATTAAAATATTAGAGTAATTATATAAGAGTATGCGATGTATTTTCAAATGGGTTTTGGGTGAAGGCTTCCACCAATCTCCTGGTTATGCTTTGTAGTTGTACAACATCAACAACATTGTGATGATCCGGTTTAGTAATGAATGGTTAACGGTGTTTAACGACTCTGTTTTCTCAAATCTCATTCATGATGTTTCTGTGGATATATATGCACCATCCTAATTTTCATATACGGATCCTTCCAATGGTAAGGGAAGATACTTGTCCTCTCTTTATTATTAAATTTTTTTAATATAAATTTATATTTTAATCTTTAAATTTTATAAAATTAATAAAATATTTTTTATTTTAAAAATTAATTTTTCAATTTCTAATAAAATAATATTTAATATAATTTTCATTCATTTTTTCTTTCTTGCATGTTTTAATTTTTAAAATTTTTTGAAATAAATTATTATTTAGTCTTTAAAATTTATTAAATTTAATAAAATAATCTTTTTATTTTGAAAAATTAATTCTTTAATTTCTAATAAAATATTATTTAATCCAATTTCACTTTTTTTCTTTTTTCCTTCTTTTTCTTTTCAATTTTATTTTATTTTCTTTATTTTTTAATTTTTTTATTTTTTCAATAATATTATAATGAATTTTGATTATTTTAATTGAAATATATATTTGTTTAATACTTTTTATTATTTTTATATTTTTAAATAAATTTATTTTATTGTCATAGTTTTATTTTTTAAAATTTTTGCCTTTTTTTTTTTAATATATGAGACGATTACTTTTATTTTTAAAAAATTATGCGCTCCTCCCTGCTAAATTTTATGATAATTGAGTAAATATAATGTAAAATTAAATGGTATACACTTTAGTGTAACAATGCACACCTATTGATGGCCAAGTAGAAGTAGGTATATATTATATATATGATCACAAGATATATGCATCATCATCATCATCATCATTAGCATCTCAAAAGTGTATGCACATATAAACTCACTATATATTAGGGTTAATCATCTTCCTTTGCTTTCTCTTCTTTATTTTGTAGTTGGCTAAATATATCAATTATTCACAGATCTTGATTTTAAGTAGAGGCTGTAGCCATGAGCAGAGGTGGAAGTTGCGGCGGCGGACAGAGTTCCTTAGGCTATCTTTTTGGGTCCGATGAGAAACCAAATGCACCACCGCCTTCCCGGATTGTTAACCTACCACCATATGGTGTTGATGCTATCCCTGAGATAAAAAACCCACCACAAATTCCTTCTTCTGATCATCACAACCACAGTAAGGTCCTCTCAAACAACAATTACCACCGAGCTCAAGGTCAGAATTCTGGCAACTTCATTACTGTGAGTACTTTCTTCTACTTCTTCTTCTTCTTTTTTTTTTTTCTTATAATTGTAATCTTACAGTTCCCTAGATGCATGACTTTAATATATATCAACGACTTGAAACTTATTGATACTGTAATTACTAACATAGTGCATGGAATTTTTTATTTTTTCAGGATCGTCCATCTACAAAAGTGAAATCAGTGCCTGGAGGAGATTCATCTCTTGGATATCTCTTTGGAGATAAGTAATTAATGTTTCTTTCTCAAGCTTTAATAAAGGGATTAATCCTAATTAATTACATATATAGAGAGTATGTGTGTTTCAAGTATATTCTGTAAAAATAAGGGATTATCAGTTGCATCCCATCATTGTTGATGAATTTGTTTGTAAGTACACAGCTTTTGTATGGTGTTTATGGTTTTTCATTTTAGATATAACTACAAATCAATTTGTCAGCTTAATTATGTTTGTGGTTAACTATATTATATGTTTGTCTGCAATAAGAGATGCTATGATGTTTATGTTACTGTGGGGATACTGAAACAATTAATTTCAATGATTTTTTAAGTATATTATTTTTCATGGCTAAATTTAGAAATAAAAAAATTTCCATTTTGGGATTTTGTGGACCTCATACCCCAAGCTTTTCTATATGTGGATCTACAATATATATATATATCATTGTATCTGCATTAATTAGCTGATTTAAAAACTTTCTTAATATAAAGTAGGAAAATTCTTAAATATTATTGCCTACCAATTCTTATTGGATTTTGTGTTCTATGACAGCTAGGGATTCTAATTTGCTGATAATAATCGTACTATTTTTCCACTTTTTTATGAGAATAATTCTAAAAAATATTAGCATCTGCTGTTTGTTACAGCATATGCATATAATATATCTCTGACATTGACTTGCATTATAGAACTTAAAATCAAAACCAGTCCACACTTTTTTAAGTGTTGGAACTTAGAATTATTAGGTTGTTCTACTCATTACTTTCTATAATGATCTTCTATATTGTGAAAACATTCAATTTAATTCGAAAGTTTAAACAATGAGATTGTATTTTCAGTGTCAAATCTGTAGTAGTAGTGGTTTGTCTTTGCCTTTCTAAGAGCCACTATATATGTAAGCAGCAAAAGTTTATAGGCTTGTAAGTGAATTCATTTTCACGATATTAATTGATTTATTATAGTATTGGATTTAATATATGATCATTTATATATCTTATTTTTATATTTAATGAATATGAGATTCATTTTTCAATAATTACTACTAATTAAATTGTAGTAATTTTAACTATTTTTCTAAGTTTGTTTAATTATATTTGTGAAACATAAAATAAAAAATTTTCTAACTTTAACTTCAACATATACATATAGAGAGGTTCATCGGTCATTTTCGAGTATATATGTTTAGCATATTGTGACATGCTATCATCAATATATTATATGTAGTATGAACTCTCATGAATCATGTTGTTATGGTCAATGTCAACATGGATCTCATAAACTAATAGAAAGTTGTTTTGATTTTTTTTTCCTTAAATTTTACTTTTTTTAAAAAAAAAAAAAAAAAACAGTTCTAGAAAAAATTTAAGAAAATTAATAAGATAAAGAGTTACTAAAAGTTATAAGATTTTGATTAGTATAAAAATTTAATCTTATTATTCTAAAATTAGTTATTTTCATTCTTATATTATTACTATTAGTCAACAAGTAAAATTTTGATTAGAAAATAATTTTATTTTGAAAAATTATTAAATAAGACTCGTATAAATATAAAATTATATAGATATTTTTCTATTTCAATCACATATAAATTTATCCTAATAGAAATATATTCTACCTAATAATTTCTATTCTATTTTATTATATAACAATCCAAGTAGAATATGCCAGGCCACAACATGTTTCAATTAACAAAGTTATTAAGAACTAAAGTGTGTAGAGTCGATAGATAATAGTATATATTAGATAAAAACTCAAAGAAATTTTAATAATTTAATTTTTTAATTATATTTTAATTGAAAGTTTGAATTCATAATTTTACAAGTTTAGAGATAATTCTAATGTCATTAAAGTATTCTAAATTTATATTTAAATTTAATAAATATTTGACTGATTAAAATCAATAATAAGAACATGTAATTATTAATAATTTAAAACATATATAGCACAAAACTTCTTAGTTACATGATTAGAAAATGGATAGATTTTCACTAACAAAAGAATTAATATTCCATTCATAAGGGTTTTGCAAGTCTCTAGAGTTTGTACTATAAAATATAGTAGTTTTATATCTTGCTTAAGTAAACTCAAAATCAAACCAAAATCAAGTCCCAATGACTCTTAATTTATGATCTTCCATGTATATATTTTTCCTGTATTCTCATATTTTTATTGGTATATGTTATCATTGAACATAGTTATATATGTTAAAGTGCATTATTAGTCATTTTTACTTGGCAAATGCAATTATACATTCTTGGAGAATAGAAAAAAAAAATTAATTTTAAGATTAGATTCCGAACTTGCATGTTTACTAAAAAAAAAAAAATAGATTAACCATTAGAGAAATTAACGAAATGTATAATATAAATGAATTTTATAAAATTTTTAAAAATTCATATATTTGTATTTCATGTTTTTACATTTTTTTAATACAAATGAAAACATATATTATAATTTCTTCAATTCAATTTCGGTAAAATTTAATATAATTAAATTAAATTTTATTATCTATAAATGAATTTTAAACTTAAAAAAAAAATCAATTACAACAAATAGAGATTAGAGTTGAAATCATGTGTGTATTTGGAATTTATTTGCTTAATCCATATTCATAAACTCAAATATCTAGTACATTATAACCTCTATTATTCAATACGATCTTGACAAAGAAGATTGTATATATTTGTGTGTGATTTTTCACATATATATTATGTAAAAATTACGTCATTAACTGGCAAAACAACATCTACTAGGCCAGAGGCAGATTCATGCTTGAGCAGCTGTCCCGTAATTTTTAAAATTTTTTAATATAAAATTATTATTTAATCTTAAAATTTAAAAAGTTAATTTTTTAATTTTTAATAAAATATTATTTAATCATATATTTTTTCATTTTTTCATTTTTATCCTTTAATTTTTAAAATTTTTTAAAATAAATTACTATTTAATTTCTGAAAATTACTAATATTAATAAAATAATCATTTTATTTTAAAAAATTAATTTTTTAATCTAAAATTAATAGTGTTTTTTCCTAAAATTATTATTTTTTTCTAAATGTGAGGATGTGTCATCTTTCTAAAAATTTTGAGTCTGCCCTGTTCTAAGCTTGGATAATTTTATTATTTTTTGGAATCTATGTCTTTGTTATTTCAAATCAATGTTTTCCTCAATATATAGCAAATACTATAATAAGGCTAAAATAAAACTTAGGGTAAAATATTATTTAGTTTTTAAGGTTTAGCGAAATTAACAATTGATTATTTATATTTTCAAAAAGTAGTTATTAGGTTTTTTATGTTTGATTTTGTCATAATACTTGGTCCTTTCGTCATTTTTTTATTCAAATTTTTGTTAAAAAAATTAAAAAATAAATTAATTTTTTAAAATATCCTCATTTTCAACCTTTATATTTTTTTCTTCATTTTCTTTCTTTTTTTTCTATTTTTTCTTTGTAAAAAACTCATATTCATATATATATTTTATATTGTGATTTTTTTCTTTTTCTTTTTTTTTTCTTTTTTTCTTTTTACATGCTTAATTAATTAATTGTGTAAATTTTGGGTTTGTTGAAATTAAAGGAAGTAAAATTTGCGTATGAGTATTGTGATTAGTGAAATTATGCGAAGAAATGAAAGTTTGATTATGAAAAAAATTTGAGTTAGGTTTTAATGAAATGACATAAAAAAGAAAATTTGATAAAAAATTAATAGTATTTTCGTCCTTTTAATGATATTTAATAGTCAATTAGACGGAAGATTTAATTATTGTAACGGAATCAAATATTAAGGATCCAGCAGCTATTTTTTAAAAATATAGAGATTTAAATATTAATTTCGCTAAATATCAAAAACTTAATAATAATTTACCTTAAAACTTATGATGGGCTTTAGGGCTTCGGGCTTCGCATGTAAAACTCATAATGGCCTTTGTTTTGATTGTATACATACATTTTCATTCTCATCCCCTAATAAGACCTTAATTGTACATTACATTTTAGTTCACAATTATTTAAATTTAAATTACAATTGATCTTTCTCTTAATAATTCTTCATTTTTTTTATCTAACAATAAAATAAAGACTAAAATTTCTAAATAGAGGATTAATTTCATTTAAATGTACAAATCGAGAGAAAAAATATAATGTTCTAATTTTAATTAATTTAAAAATTAGTTCAATATTATTCTTAACTAGATAACTAAAAAATAAATAACAAATGAATGAATGCATATTATATAAATTTACGATAATTTTATTAATTTTTCTATGCAATTTTACATTGTAATCACATAATGACCTGATCTTTATTTATTTTTTAAAGTTTTTTTAATTTAAAACTTATTATAATAACATATAACATATAATTTAATAATAAATATATATTCTTTTAAATAATAAATTTATAATCTGACTTTTCATTATTAAAAAAAAAAAAAAAGAAACTTATTATAGTCAATCGTATTTGGTTGACGGAAGAGACAGGGAGATGGTCGTGCCTTAGTTGTCTCCATATATTGTAATTGTATCCCAAGACCAGAAAGTACAAAATAATCAAGAAACTGATTAAAAATTAAATTTAAGAAAAATAAATTAGTGTTAAGTGTAAGTTTAATTTTTTCTTAATCCACAAAATGTATATAATCATTAATTTGAGCTCAAAACAACATAAAATGATGTCACTTTAACATAAAACATTATAATTAGTCTCAATATTATTGCATAAATGATGAGCTATGTTAGAATAAAATGTCATAATTAAAATTCCATAAAAAAAAAAAATTTTAAATGATATGATGAAGGGTTTTGTTTCATATCATTTTATTTTTTTTATTATACATAAATATAAATATAGTGTTTTAGGTTCCACTTTAGATCTTTACTTGTCTATGTGATTGCCTAAAGGAAAGTGGAAAATGTATATTATACTGCAATGGAGTTGTGGATCACAATTCCAAGAAGCTCTCATAATCAGGTATTTACTTATTAATTAATGAATTATTTTCATAATTCTGGTTAATTTTAAAAGAATTAATTAAAATTTCTTGATTAATTCTTTGATATAATTGTTTGGATTATGCAGATGATTAGTAATTGGAGTTTTGATAATATTTTGTATGAGTGCAGTTGACAGTAGAAAAAGTCCCAAATTAGGGTGTTTTGATTATGAAGCTATAAATTGCAGAGGACATGAAGCAGCATTGGAAGATTTTGGAGGAGTTGGAGATGGAGAAACTTCAAATACTAATACGCTTAAAGCTGAAATTGAACATTTGAGTCAGTTATCAATAGATGGTGGATCCCAACTCTATGTTCCTCCTGGAAGATGGCTTACGGCGAGTTTTAATCTTACTAGCCATTTCACTCTTTTTCTTGATAAGGATGCTGTTCTTCTTGCCTCTCAGGTTACAATTTCTTTTTTATAAAATTTATGGTTTTAGTCCATCACTTTTTTCATTTTTTTCCCATTAATCAAAATATACAGTATAGTTCAGATCAAGAATCTAATTTTTCTGTGTTTCAATCACAAAACTAAAAGGAATATCATCGGAGGTAGTGGCTTCTCTCGTCTATTTTGATCTTATGTTAAATAATTTTTTTATATAATTCGGTACATATAATGTCTAAATATTAATTCTGCTCATTGCATCAAACTTTGCGTACGAGGATAAAAATCGATAATTATTGTGATCGTAAATGGAGTTTATATCTCCTATTAATACTCGATAGTTGGTGTGTCCTATATATTGAAATCGCTGGCACCAACCGATGGAGCATAACTAACACATCTAATATGAAAAGTGCATCTTGGAATTTAATGACCTAACAAGAAAAAAAAAAAAAAAAGGATGAACTTCACAAGCTAAACAGTGTCAACTGTCATGGATTCATGGCCACAAATTTTATTTTCTATACACAATAAGAATAAAATGTAATTTTTTTATATACAATTTTATTTTGTACGTCGAAATATAATTTAGGAATAAGTACATATTCGTCTAGTAAATAGAGTCAGGATCAATTTCCTTCTTCCCAATACTCTAATTAATAATAATCCAATTATTTGACTAACATTTCCTGCATTATGGAAATTGAATTAGGATGAGAAAGAATGGCCTGTGATCGAACCATTGCCATGCTACGGTAGAGGAATGGATGCAGAAGGTGGAAGTTATAGCAGTCTCATTTTTGTAACCAACCTTACTGATGTTGTCATAACAGGTATAATCTCCTACTAAATTAAATTTACTGAGACTGTTAATAAAACTACCAAGACTTGATTAATTTTCATCACATATTGATTTGTGTAAATTAAGGAACTTTTTGGGTGCCAATGGCACTATTGATGGTCAGGGAAATCTCTGGTGGCAAAAATTTCGCAATGGAGAGTTGAACATCACCAGGCCTTACCTGATAGAAACCATATATTCTAATAACATTCAGATATCCAAAATTACGTTGGTGGACTCTCCTTCATGGCAGGTACCTTTAATTGTTTTTACAGTAATATTAAGAGTCTGTTTAATGTTAAAGTTGAAATTATTTTTTCTTGAAAAATAATTATTTTATATGTTTTTTGTGTTCCAGTGTTATTTAACTGTTTTGAAAAACAAACTGTAATTAAGTTTAGTCAAACTGTATCTACATAATGTTTTTCTCAACAACAATGCCAAACAGACCTTAAGCTATGATTCTTGATTCTTATGCAGTATTGTTATGGTTTTCGACATTACAATTCTTGCACCAGTGAATTCTCCAAACACTGATGGGATTAATCCAGGTGAAACATTTGGAAATTGAATTTGTTGCTGGATTCTAAATATAATTAACTTACGATGCTTAATTCAGCAGAATTGAGGACTGTGACACTGTTTCTGGAGATGATTGTGTGGCTGTTAAAAGTGGCTGGAATGAGTATGGTATTGCTTTTGGGATGCTTACCAAGCAGCTTTCAATCAGAAGGCTCACCTGCATTTCTCTGACGAGCACTGCAATTGCATTGGGGAGTGAAATGTCTGGTGGGAACCAAAATGTGAGGGCAGAAGGCATCACAGCTATTGATCCAGAATCAGGTGTTACAATCAAAACTTCTGTGGGAAGAGGAGGTTCTGTAAAGGAGATGCATGTTAGAAGGATGAAAATGAAAACAATGAAATGGGTATTTTGGATGACAGGAAATTATGCGTCTAATGTAACCACTGAGCTCACAGGAAAGCCGAAGTTTCAATGGAATTGCACTAAGATGCGGGGATTTCGAGTGGTGCGATTGAGGTCAAGATATGCTCTTCCTGAAGGAAGTATTTGTAACTGGGAAAAAAGTTTCTGTACAGGGCAACTTGGTTTCTTTATGTACTATCAACACTTAGTGTGAAATTAATTCACACAACATGAGGCCAGTACAATGATCCAAGATATAAGCACAGAACTCAATTGGTATGAAGATAGTTGCATAGCAGAATACTTCATAACGTTAAAACACATTAAAACTATACATCAGAGCCCGTCAGAATTTTTCTCTGAACATCATCAATCACTGCACATGAGATTGCTGTTGAGTCCAATATTGGAGAAAAGTTTCAAGTATCTAAGAGCACTTGGCCCCAATTTCTAAAAAGCAAATTTGCCAAGATACCAGCTATAACAATGCATCAACCTGATATGTAAAAACTAATAAAATAAGCAGTATAGACAAAAACAAAAGATCTATACAACATAAGAGAAGCAGAAAAACAGCTCTTCACATTAATATCTTGATTTTATTTGAAAAATATGGAAAATATAAATCAGATCCATAAGCAATACAACATGCTCAATCTTGCTTTGCTCCTACCCCTAAAGCTCCCAACTACTAGTACTTACAGAAGATTCGCGTTAATTTTTACAATGCACACATGCATTAACATAAAAATATGAGCACCCAAATCCCTTGAAAGATGTTGCGATTAGTGTCTCGAACATTGGGCGATTTTATCTTTCAGGGTCTAGGAACGTGAAGTTTATGTACTCCCAGGAAATGTTGATAGACAACATATTGTATTTGAGGAAAAGAAGCTATCCCATTTCCCATTGTATTTCTACAGCATATTCTTTTTTTCCTAATAGTTTAGAGGATCTGGATTGAACTTCACTGATTCCCTCCAGATGAGCTCCTTGATGTGCTCTTCAGTGCATGATGGGTGCTCAAAATCAAAATGAAAAGGCCTAGGGCAGACAGGCTCGTCATTGATATTATGATAAGTTGACAAGTATGGGTGACAAAGTGCCTCATCAACTGCAAAAAGACGCAGAAATATAACTACCAATGGTGAAGCAAAAACAGAAAGGATACAAGTCAGTGTAGTGATTCTTGGAAGTTTGAAATCTTTCCTCGTACCTGTAATGCGCTTGTTGGGATCAAACACAAGCATTTTTTCCAGAAGATCGGCAGCTCCAGGAGACACATTAGGAAACCTAACTGAGAAATTCTGCTTTCTATATTGTGGAAGCTGTCTAACATATCTCCGGGCATTATCACTTCGGAGAAAACCAAGGTTAGCATCATCAGGAGAACCTACTAACTTTTAGACAAAAAGAAAAAGAATGCATGTATTATTTTACTAGTAATAATGTTAAGAAAAGAATAAAGAAAATTTCCTTCATTGATCCACATGAAAAAATAATTGACAGAGATTATCTTTTCTTCTATGAAATTAAATGTTAACAGTACCAAACAGTCAGTCTGTTTGGCTTGACAACACCTGGAATATGTAATAAACCAATCATTTTCCCGCTTTGTACAAATTAACAAATCAAAAGGATTCAACTCTGGGCACCTGTCATGCACCAGATAACATTGCTCTTTTTAATGCTAAACTGGCAGAAATCATTGGTCTAAATAAAAGAGTAGCTAGTTGTGTGTTCTAAATGATTGTTGCTAAATGTAACCATTGTGTAGGGTAATCATGCTTAGACATTGATGAAAAATTGTTCACAGGGTATTGTCAAAGTACAATTCCCCAAAAAGGGAGGAAGGCGACCGGCAGATAAATATTGTTGGCTTGTTCAAAACTAATCAAAATTTGGTTCCAAAATTCATACCTCTGTAATAAGCCTCAGCTGATGAACATAATCTTTCCCAGGAAACAAAGGTTCCCTTGTCATAATTTCCCCAAGGATGCAACCAACAGACCAAATATCAATTGCAACAGTGTACTCAGAACAATTAAGGAGCAACTCTGGTGCTCGGTACCAACGAGTGACAACATACTCAGTCATGAAATCGGTTTCAGATGTTGTCCTTGCCAATCCAAAATCTCCAATTTTGAGATCACAATTTGCATTGAGAAACAAATTGCTGGGCTTAAGATCACGATGCAGGACATTAGCTGAATGCACATATTTTAGTCCTCGTAATAACTGATACAAGAAGTACTGCAAAGATTCCATTGAGAATCTATCAAATCTAAAATGCAATTTCAAATGCAATCTAGGTATTAGAGCAAACATGATGTATTAATTTGTAAAGGTTACAAGGGCAGGATAATGTTCCAGCACAAAAAAATCAACGTTTTGATCTTTAACAAAAAAAACAATTCTCAAAATAAACATGGTCAAAATAGAATTAGACATTTCTCTAAACCCTAGAAGACAAAATGACTGGCTATGCACATATTGCATCTTTTAATACACATCCCCTTCTTTTCTGATAGTAACCTATAGTCTGGAATAGGGCAAATCATATCAAAACAGCGAGGTTTGCAAGTGTGCCTAGAAGCTAGTAGTGCGCAGCTCTTCAAGTTCACCAGTTATTTGACCCTCGTCTACACTAAGCAGCACGCAGACTACCAATAATTAGAAATGTGTTCATCACATCTCCTACAGTAGCTTAATCAAATATTATAATGTTCTCTTTCCTTACTAAAGGTAATAGAAAATGAAGAAATTAGAATTTTACTGGGTATATGTTGTTATGATCATTATTTTTGCTTTGTTTTCATTATAGTCCACAGCAACAACTTCAAGCAATATTAGAGCTGTCCTATAAAGGGATAAATCATGAACAATGGGCATGACATTGTTCCCAGATTTCATAATACCAAAACTTCAGATGATGTATGCCATCTGGCTATCCCTGAGCACATAAATATTTACTTTGACTTGCAGTGAAATATGTTTGCACAATCACTATTGGTTTAAATCTTAGAGAAAGTTAAAGGGAATGTGCTAAAACTTGATAGTAAGATCTCTAATACGTGATAACAAATACCACATTTTTGTTTCCACATGATATTGAAGCTATAATAGCTCACGGTCAAGGCTATGATCATGTTATGCACAATGGCTACAATACAATTGTCAAGTGCCGGTTGATGCATGTTGCTAAAGCTTTCAATTGGATTAACTTGTTTCATGCTTCTAAGCAAGCTGCAATAACCACCAAGATGCCACCTATTCACTTTCTTATGTCAGGTTTGCTTTTTATGACATTGTGTAAACTCTATAAGAGAAAGCTCAAGGTATGTCATAAATTATAAATTCCCACCATGTGATCAGAGAGGTTAATAAAACAGCAAGCACCTAGATAAGCTATGAGGTTTTCAGCCAAACTAATTACAAGGCAAAAAACCGAAACATTCTTATAGGTGCCAAACCTGACAATGATCATCAGTTAGTTGTTGATCAGAACGAATAATGTGATGAAGATCAGTGTCCATCAATTCATAAACAATGTACACATCATTGAAAGCCTCCACTTTTGGTGGTCGTATAATGTCCCTGATAGCAATAACCTGAGCAAGTGAAAGAAGTGAAAAACTCAGCACAATATAAGGTGCAGAAATGGAAGAGTGACTACGTAGAACCACATCCAAACACACAAAATGAAGGTAACCAACAAACCTATACAAGGGAAAACAAAAGTAATGTGTAGAAAGTATTCTAGTCCTATGCAATTGGTGGTATATAGAAAGCATTCTAGTTCAAAACATGTATTGCAAAGTGAGTATCTAACAGAGGCCCATGTCCCTTTTCCAGATCCCCTACAATTAACAGATACTTAAAACAAATAAATATGTAGGACTGGCAGGCCAGGTATGCTCTCATGTACTCAACTCAAGTAGTCATCCTGTATTAATATGATCAATGCAAAACAAGCAGCAAAACAGAAAGCATGTAGGTAATTATAAAAGTTTTGGATGTTCAAGTTAAAACTGAATCTTACATTTTCATGATCCATGTGACGGAGGAGCTTAATCTCTCTCAATGTTCTTTTGGCATCTATTCTGTTGTCAAACGCATTACCAATCTTCTTTATGGCAACTTCCTCACGTGTCTCTGAATTCACAGCGGCACTGAAAATAAATCATTTAAATATTACCACATTTTCCACCACTCAATTAAAGGTCTAATAATAGGCAAAAAGAATAAATCATGCAGTTTCCAAGAAATCAAAGTATCAATAGACAGTTTCTCAACCTTATTTGTCCTGCAAGGTAAAAAATTTGTGGAAAATAAGAGTATTTCTACAGACTGAGTTTGTTAATCTTAGGTTGAACCATCTGTGGTTTGTTGTTGTATTGGTGTATATTATAATACTTGCCAAAGTTCCAAATGGTGCAAATATTCCATATACAAAATCTAAGGACTTATCAAAGACACATATAATATGAAAAGACTGATCAGTCTGCATAAATAAATTTGGTGACTACAACATGGCAAAAATATTAAAATTCCATTTTTGTCTCATTCTAGAAAAATAAAACAGAAACATATTTAAATGAAATACAATGAAATGCTTGTTCCAACCCCTTATCTATCGAAAAGGTTGCCTCCGAATAGTTGATAAAATGTACAAGTCCTGCTGAAACACCATTAGCTATTCTATCCAAAAATCAAACAAGAAGTTCAATAAATCAAGGTCAAATAACATAGCAGTAACAGCAGAGAGATTAATATATAGAGATTATCCAAGTATTGAAATGAAATTGCAAAACAATTTTGGCATAAACACAATTTTACCCTATCATATCTTTTTTTTATTCTTTTATTCAAATTTTATGAAAAACAGATAATGAAAGAATGGATGAATGAATAAAAGCTCCTTTAACCATAGATTCACCAAACTCACTTATAATATAAGCTAACATCACCAATCAAAATATAAAAAATAGAGATTAACCCATATCAAGAAACCTCAAAAAATCCCAGAAATAAGAACTAAATCAAGATCAGAAAAACCAAAAAAAAAAATTACCAGACAATGCCATTAGCGCCACGGCCGATAGGTCGAATGGGAGGAATGTACTTACTGGAAACCTCAAATAAGTTACCGTACACATTGTACTGAACATAGCGACCACCATGAGTTGGGACACCTTTTATTTTACTACCATGACCAGCAGCTTCAGCTGTTGAACCAGAGCTTGACTCTTTAGTATTTGCAGCCATGTTTATCTGCAACTTCAGCTTCTTCCTGAATGTGGGTTTTGGTTAATGGGAGGATTTGTTACCTTGTAGATAGATTTTTGAGGGAGAGGCGTGTGAAAACCGTGAAGCCAAAGGCAAATCGCCAAAACCATTGACGAAGATAAAGCTTTTCTTTCAACTTTTGGATACGTCCGTGAAACGGAGAAGACTTTTCTCCCGTTACGAAATTTCGGGGAAGCGCTTTTGATTTGGTGATTGGTGAATTGAAAAGTGATCATGGAAAGTGTTTTTTATTTTAAAAAAATATCTTTATTAAAAGTATTTTTTGAAATTTGTTGAGTTCTACTGTTTATAAAATTCAATCAAACTTAAAATTTATTATTTATTCTTATTAACAAACAATTTAACTTTTATAGTATTTTTCATTTTAATTAATAAATTTTGGATCCTAATAGATGTATAATGTTTAATTTTGAATGCAGTTATTAATTTTTTTTATTTTTAATAATTATATTATATACATTTGATTATTAATAATTATAATTAATAATAATTTTATCAAATATTTATAATAATAGCCACTAATTATTAATTATCAATCACCTATCAATAACAATTATTACCGATAACTAAATCAAATGAAGCCACTTAAAAATTTAAACACTCACATAATATCACTGTAATTCCAACTAGGAACTTATTAAATATTGACACATATATATTATTGTCTAATTTGAAAGAAATATCAAATCTAATTTAATCTAATTTAATTATATTAACTACGCTAATAAAAAAAAATGAAAAAAAAAATATTTTAAAAAAGGCATGCTATAAATTTTAATTATTGCTATAAGTTAATTTAATGTTTAATTATTGTTAATATTTTACAATAAAAAAATATCTCATTCAATTTTGAAACTACGACCATTATTTTTGTTCATTCACGGTTTAATTAAATACTAATATTTTAATTTTTTTTATGAAATTAATAGTTGATATATATTAATAGAAATCTCTGATTTTTATCAATAAAATCTCAGGATATAATTTGAATTTTTAGTAAAAACAAATTTAGAGTTATAAGGTAGACTGATAGATTACTAATTTAATATTTTTTTTTTCTGTTGCGTTAAATTTATTTAAAATGAATATAAAATATCGATTTGAAGTTTAAAAAATATTAAACTATTTTTTAAATATTTAGATGATTAATTCAAAATGAAATTTAAAAATTTAAAAATAGAAAAAATTTAAGTTAAACCTCATAATTTTTTTTTAAAACGGTATTTTTAAAATAAAATTTTTATCCAAATATTTTCTTAGTATCATAACATTAATTAACTCTCAAAATTGTCTAACTCTTATATTAATGAAGCTAATTCATTTTACCTATATGACTGATGTTTCTTTCAAATTAGATAAAAATATAGCCATATGTGAACATTTATCTGATTTGCGAATTCTAACTAAAAATTTTAATTGAAATTATAGTGAGAATCTATAATTTATAAATAAAAAATATTCATTTATGATATATTAAATTTCTTAAATATTAAATATTAATTAGAAAATTCATAATAGTATTAAAATTTAAATTTTATCTTTTATATTTGTATATAAAATTAATCATTAAGTAAACCTAATCCATCTCTAGAACTCTTTCATAAATTGTAATTGGCATTAGCTAATTAATGGCTTTTTCTTACCTAAAAGTCATCACAATTGTAACTAACAGAAGCATGGTTATTTATGAGTTCAGGGGGTTGTTGCCTATTTTTATACAGTAATTTATGATATGTCTTATTTTAGATATTTAAAAAATTTTATAAAATTTTTAAAAAATTATATTTTGATAATATTTGATGAGACACATCAGAACCAATTATCATATTAGTTTCTTTATCCTATTTTTCTATCTCAATTTTTTTTTTATCCATCACATCACTTATAAAAAAATATTAACTATAAAATATTTTAAAAATAATTAATGTAACACATAAAAAAATAATACAGAGATTGAATAATGAGTCTAAATTATATAATTATAAATTTGTGTCAATTTTATATTATTTTAATAATTAATACTAATTATTATATAATTTAATTCAACAAATGTCATTATATTTTATAATCTAACTAGGTAGAAAATAAAGTTTTCTTGAATGATTCAGTTACCGTTGACTGCTTCTCAAATCTTTTTTCTGCGAAGAGTTTATTCCACAAATAAATCAAAATATTAGCATACTTCCTTTGAATATCATATATCTGCTTTCAAACTGCCATCTAATTCTAATAAGGTCTAAAGTAATAATAAAACTCTTTCCATCTCATCAAATAAGAATTAAATCATTTTTCCCATACCTTATGACTAGATTCAACATCTTTGCTCAAGAGAAATGGCCATTTTGACCGAGTCTTCATCCTTTACAATAAAAATGTTTTTACTTGTTTTATCGATATTGATAACTCAAATAATAAATTTATTACTTATTAATTTAAGAAGTAAAAAATTTATTTTTTTTAAGTAAATTTTTAAATTCTAATTTTGAGAATAAAAAAATAAATATTAAGAAAATTTTAATGAAAAACAAACCATAAATATTTCTAACTCGAAAATTCGTAACTTTAATGAAAATTTTAATAGGACTTAATAGAACCCAAGAAAAAAAAAACTCTCAAATGGAGGGGAGCATGTACACGAATACATCCACCATTTCGTTGCTTTAAGGATTTGGTTGTTACAAGGTCACGAGATATTCACAGACTTTCTCAACATCATCTCTGTATGCTTCAAGAAGCCTCTCGAAATGGGGCCTCTTTTAGTTTGGTTGGTAGCTTGATAGCAATCTACTTTGGCTTTCTATATATCTGGTTTGCTAATTACTATATTAACCAAAAATAAATCGCTTGGCCATTTGAGCTAACCTGATGAAATCATGTGATTCTTTGATTTATTTATAATACTCTATATAATTATTATTTGAGTTTCTTGACCCATTCGGATCGGGAGGAGTAATTCGATGGGACGGAAAAAATTAAAAGACCTGTTCTTGATAACAGCTCAGCTATTAACAAATTAAAAGACCGGCTCTTAGGAACAGCTCAGCTATTGACATTTGGACTGGTTGCTATAAGTTTTCACTATACTCTACGTGATTGTTTAGATTTATTTAAAATTTATATATAAATGATATTTTTAAGTGTAAAAAATGATAAATAATTTTTAAAATATTTAGATGTAAAAATAAAATATTATTTTAAAATTTAAAATTTTTTTTCTAAATTTTTTTTCCAATTAAACACCCTCTGTGTAGATTATTTATGAATTATTTGATGATTTGACATGCATTGTGTTTATGATTTTACATGTATAAATATTTTTGGATATTCTCTTGCTAGAGTAGAAATTAAAAAAAAATGCATCTAATGTAAATTAAAAAATTATTTGATAGTTGAAAATTTTCTGTTTTAGCGTTATTGTCTAATTTTGTGTTAAATTAATATAAAAAGATTAAGCTGTCAGACTGAACATCGAGTTTGAGATTAAGAATTGATATATTAAATTAAATAAAGAGGAGTTTTGGCAATTCAATTTATCAAATTAGGATTTTATTAGCAAATACTGAGTTTTATGTAAAACGAGATTTTGTAAAATAAGCATGTAATTTAATTTGAAGTGTTGAACACATCTTAATCCTTATATCCAACTGTGACTTATAGACACTTGTATGCATAAGATGATAGGACAACTGGAAGAAACACATTTATAACCCTAAATTACAATTTCCTAGTGGAACTCAATGGGATTGAGACAGGAGTGAGAAGTGTTAAAACATAAAATAAGATTTTGATTGTTCTTTTAAAGTTACAAATGCACGTCTCATCAGTTTTGGCATGACCAGAGTTTGGCATACAAGTGGCCAATGTAAAAAATAAAGTGTACCAACAAAGATAAACATCAAAGAGTCAAAATTGAATTCATCAAAGCACAGAGCAAAATTTTGAAAAGAATATCCAACAACAATCCCCCATGCTAATTTATATCTATCAAGCATTAGTATTAACTCTTCAAACGCAACAAATCATATTGATCCCTGATTGGAATTGTAACTGCCAAAAACCAACATTCCCTCAAGACAGGTTTGAGCTAGCAGAACCAGACCCAAAACCACCAGCACCGCGGCCAAAACCAGGCCTTCCACCACTTCCCTGCATATTGGAACAATGAACAAGGAAATTATGCAAAAGAAATGGAGATTTAATACCTATTTTCAAATTAAACTAACAGCCGAATTCAATAAGAACATGCAATTTAAAGCAGAGACTGACAAATTACTATCAAGTACTAATGTGTCCTCCAATCTAAACCGCCAATTTTAACAAGGGAAAAAAAGGCAAACTATTTAATTCAGCTAAATGAAGAATGTGCATTTGAAAATCCAGATGAAGGAAGATGAAATCCCGGAAGGAAAAACAACAGTTATAAAGATAAAGTTGGATAAATGGGACACTCACTCATTTTAAAAAATAGAATTTTCTTGTCATTGCTATCCAAAGCTATTAACAAACTTGACAAAAAATTACACTACAATGAATAAAAGAGATGCCGTCCTACCATCCTCATCCAATTTAGTTCAGGCAAGTCAACAATAAGATTCCTAAGTTTGACAACAAAACAATCTAAATCCCTGGCAGTTGTGCTCAATCTTGCAATATAAAATACAGGTGGCACACTGAATCAAGGACAACGAACATAAACCAAAAACAAGAATTATCAAGGAATGAGAAGAAAAGAACGATATATCATGTAATTACCCCATAGGTTGGTCTGTAATCAGCAGGGGCTCCACCCTTGTCACCAAAGTCACCACCAGGTCCACGTGGTCCTCCACGGTATCCATCCCGATCACCACCGAATCTCCTCTCCCCATCAAAACGGGAGGGACCACTAAGTTAAAGCAATATAATGGAATCAGATAAGTGATTATTATATAAAACAGCTATAATAAAATTAAAAGTTAAAACCTAAAATAAACTGCAAGTAACAAGGAAATATGGATATTACTAATCAGCTACATCATATGAAATAATGATTTCAAGAGCAACCACATGGGAAAGCTAATTGAAGAAACTGCAAATTGATATCAAGAAAACCAAAACTAAATATAAGGGAAAATCCATGACTGTAAAAAAGAAAGGTAAGATAAAATACCGTGGGCGATCGCCAGGTGGGCCTCCCATGGGTCTAGCAAAGGGCTTGCTTTGCTTCTTCAATGTAGCTGGCACGATCTCAGATGGCAAATTGAGGTAAGTTCGTAGGAACTCAATACCATCATTGGTAAGGTACCAGTAGTAGTGCATCCATGCAAAGGTCTCACGAACATACTCCTTTGACTTGAAGCTCTGCATCAGCTTAATAACCTGTAGATTTGGCACATCGATGTTCGGGTGCTTTGCAAGGTTGAAGTCCTTCTTCGCATAGCATACTCCCTCTGAAAAAAAAAATAAAACAAGCCAACACACAACCAAATCAAATAAATTATCAAGTCAAAGACACATACAGAACGCATGAACTAACAAGCATATGCACAATCACTACTATACCAGCATATAATATATTAACAATATGAAGCAATAGATGCATTAACAGAATCAAATATGTAAACACCATATTTGATTTGTTATGGTAAACTGGAACCTTTGAAGTGAAATTTTGAAGACTTATCGTTAATTTCATTTAGTGTAAGATTACCATTAAGTTCTATTCGTTAGATCAAGATTAATGAGATACAAATATAAATTCCCAATCCTAGCTTCCAAACATACCATAAAATTGTTTAACATAAATACGCACAAAAAATTGATTCAAATTAATATATAGGAGCAAACACATGCATTATAAGTACTCAAGTACACGAACAAGTACAAGTAAAATCAAATCTAAATGAGGCCTTAATGCAAAGAATGTTCCCAGTTTCTAGCCAGACTCCAATGCCAATTCTTTAAATATATACATATAAATCTAGAGAGAGAGGGAGACCTTGGAAGAGGTACTTGGAGATCTCACGGCGGTTCTTCTCAGGAATGATCTGAAAACATGTATACAAGTTGAGTCAAAACAATGTCAAATAGAAGTGTTAGATGAATTGACAACTAAGAATAAGAACAACTTTCTAATTATTTCAGGTCCTTCAGTTCAAGATTATTGCTCGGAGAGGAAAAAAAAGAAGTTACCATGGCTGACGGTGGCGATGAGCTCAGACGCTGCTGCAATAAGTTGCGGCAACTATTGTAATACTCTGAGGTTTAGCACTCCCTTGTTGCTTAAAAGAAACCCTAATAAGTTTATCAAGATGAATATTTATAGGCTGTTTTGGGCTCTATTTGGGCTTTTCTCTTGGGCCCTAACTCTTAATTTTACTTACTTTATCATTTATGGACAATGTTTCTGTTTTGGGCTTTCTATATGCATATTTTACTTTTCTAAATCATAATATATATATTTTGTAAATTAAGACGCCAATTAATACTCCATAAAATAACATTAACTAATATATATCTTTTATATCTTTTTATTTTTATTTATTTATAACAGATCAAATAAATAGATACAATATTATAAGTTATATTATTCTAATCCTTTTAATAACTCTCGATAAATTAGTAAAAAAAATCTTTGTACTATATTGAATGAATCTCTCACATTTAAAAATAAATTATTTTTATTTAATTTATTTTATTTTAATGATTATTTTATTTATTTATAGTCATTTTAGTTCCATTCAAAAAGAAATTAGTAATTTTAATATAAAATTTATTTTCAAAATAAATTTATTCATTATATATATATATATATAGCGAGATAAAAAATAAAAAATAAAAAAAAGAATTCTTGTGAAATAAAAATAGGATCATATTCTAAAAATTTGATTTCGTTTTCAATTTTGAAAGGAAATTGAAATTTCTAAATTTCTCTATATTAAAAAGGGAAACAAAACTACATTAAGCCTAAAGATTATATACCAAATTAACCAGAAACCACATGAAGTGGAACATATCAATTATATATCATTGCAAACGTCTCATCATCATAAAGTTAATTTCTTGCAAAAGCTACATATAATAATGCATTAAATCATATATATATATATATATATATATATATATA
>CANXYC012034112.1:0-26946 GCA_948193065.1 Aleurites moluccanus | reverse complement strand
AAATCATTTTCTACCTTTAAATATTGTGTTAATTCCATAAGAACTCGAAGGGGTGCAAAATGACTATTTTGCCCCCAGTTCACAAAATTTCAAGTTTCTTCCAATTTCTTCCTAACAGCCTTTGATGTACTTTTACATGTGTAAAATTATCTAAAACATGCATATTCATTCAATTTAAGAAATAACATGCATCATACATAACATATAAGCGAACACAAAATCCCTTTAGGTTTGCCCCTTTAAGCTTATGTTCTAAGCCCTTAAGCTAGGGTGTTACACTACACTATCACCTGAAATCCACAGAAGAGGAGTGAGCCTTCAACTCAGTAAGATACGAACATGCGATATGAAAGAAATATAAATCCATATATATATAAATCCGAAGGAAATATTAATTCTAAGAACATGGGTAAGAATCATCATGTGGTTAGGCTTACAAGAAATATAAGTGCTCACAATCGAATAGCACTATCAAATAACATGTTAGAACTACAGAGTGCATCAGTAGCTATGCTACCTATCACAACAGAGCACATCGGTAGTCCTTGCTACCTTATCACAAACATATGCTTGGCCAGGCATATGCCTAGAGCTCGTGGTCCCCTCTAGGTGGAACACTGGTACAGAACCCTACCAGCTAGGTTCCCAAAGTGCACGATGGACCAATGAATTTACTCTCATTGGGAAGAGCGTTCTATCCATAGGGTCATATGGTTTCAAGCTCACAAGAAACATATTGGTCACAAGACTATCAACATATATCATAATTTCAATCAATTTTTTAACAAGCAAGAATCATGTGAACTTGATCCAAAAAGATTAACCAAGTCACTTACATTATATACATATATATGGTAATGACATGAACAAGTGAGCAATTTCGGTTTTAGAATATCATAAAATTGTGAATTAATAGTTCAATGATATAATATCAAGTACACAAGAATCATTTGGTTTAACATTATGAATATTCGGTCATATCATCTCAAGGAAATAATAAACAAATGCAATGTTCATACCTATCTCAACTTAATTTACTGTCGAGTTTCCTTTAACGATTTGCTCACAAAAATCTCCTCAATTTCCTTGATTTCCTTTTCCTAAGAAATTTTCTCAAATGTTCAAAATTAGGGTTTTTCTTAATCAATAATACTCATTATGATTTCTTAATATTTACCCATCTTAGAGTTTCTATTCTTAATTTTTAACATCAATTTAATTCAACTCTTAAAGAAAAATCTGTATTTAATTCGGATTTACTGTTCATATTACTATTCATAACAGTCCATTAATTATGATTTCTCCAACATTAATTACAATGTATAACCTTAAAATGCTTGCAATAAATTCTATACACCCATAATTAATTATTCTAACCAACAGACTTAAATAAATCTAAAAGAACATAACCTTGGAAGAAAATTTACCTTATTTCTCCAGCACTGAAATTCCTGGGATAATCTGCTTAAAACTGATGATTACTGCCTTCAATATGCTAATCTAGATTTCTAATGCATTAATTTTGAGTATTAATGCCTTAGGCAATAAATGGAACTGATCTGAGAAAAGACTGAAGAAGAACGAAGAAAGAAGAAATAAAATCGTGCAAAAAATCGCTACTGGACATTGGGTTAAATAGGCCACTGTCCAAAATCCCACTCGCCAATTTGCCTTGCCAACCCATCTCGGCAATGCTACCTCGCATAAGCCAGCTCGCCATTCCCACTTCGTCAATCTGCCCCGGCAATGCCATTTCGCATAAGCCACTCCGCGAATCCCACTTTGCATATCCAATTCGCATACGCCACCTCACATATGCTGCCTCACCAAACTGTCCTCGCAAACTCCTCCTCGCATATGCCTCCTCGCATATTCCACCTCGCCAATGCCTCTTAGCCAACTCTGCTCGCAAAATGTTACTTCGCATATTCCCTCTTCGCCAAACTCTGCTCGCGAACTGCCACTTCACACATTCCTTATTCGCATAATGCCACATCGCCTTTTCCTCTTCGCCAAATCCTTCTTCGCATATTCCACCTCGCATATGTCTCTTCGCCAATTGTCACCTCAAAAATCTCACGACGCCACTTCGCATTTCCGGCTCGCAAATGCTAAAACTCTGCTAAGTTGAAACCTTTCCTAGACAACTTACACTTAACCAGCTCGCAAATGAGCTACAAACATTCAAACTTCCTGATTCTTTTTGACATTTAAAATAGACATATAGAGGCTCAATATATTCAAAATTCAAATCACAAAGGCAACTACACAGACCATGGTGACTCTCTAAATATCACCTAGACTTACTGCCCCACAATCCATCCGAACAGGTCTGATAATTTCCATTCTCTACTGAGATATACTTATCCAAAATTCCTAAAATTTTACATCCAATAACACAACACATAAATAAACATTTTTCATGTTTACACCTTTGGCTCAAACTATCTCAGTCATTCCTAGAAAATTCAAACATACACAGATTTCTTGCAGAAATACTAAACCAGACCAGTCCTGCTCAAAGAGACATAACTCCTCACACACACATAATTTTAATAATCCATTTAACAAAATTGAATATGAGACATAGATTCACAACTTTTATGTTTTACACTTTACCAAATTATTTATTTAAGATTATGCAATCAGCCTTATAAAATCTTGCAACTGCAACCAAAAATTTCTGGATTTCTCAAACATTCATATTTGTAATTAATTAATTTTTCAAACATACAATTAATTAAAATGACAAAAGTTGCAGATATTACATTAATATTGGCAAATTGATATTTGTTGTTTTGCCTACATTGTGAGCTCTTTGTTGATTATATGGGAAATGTCAATGTTGCACCATAACCTAGCCAATTTGTCTATTCATTATTGCACACCAAATGTTTGATGAAATATCTAGTTCATTTTGTCATAGGCCTATCACTTATTCATCCATAGGCCTACCATTTGAATGCCATCATTGCCAGCGACATTGGCACGTCAATTGTGCCAACCTTTTATTCATGTATGACCAACCTATATTCCATCCTATTATTAATTGCCAAACCTATTGCCATTGTATATCTACTTGTTATTGCTATTCCATTATTAATATTGCAACTTGATTTGATTGATATTAAGTTATTGATACTTGGTAATACCATTATTGTGTAATGGTATATAATGACTTATTCCATACTTTTATTGACTCCAATGTGATTTGACAGAGCTGCCTCTCCGACAGGATAGTGGGTACATACTATTGGCAATGTGCACATTGTATAATGATACCCTAGCTGGGAAGGGTTAACAGTTCCAACCATAAGACCTGATCAGTTTTATGTTTACTGATACATGATGATACATGTGATATGAGTTTTATAGCCCTACATCTGTCTTATCCATGTGATATACTTTCCATTGACTTGATTATTACTTCTATAGTCATCTATTGTAACTTGATTCTGTATTCTAATATTCTTGATCAAACTGATATTATTATTTCATCTACATATTCTTTATTGATATATCAGTTTATATCTATGATCGATGCATATTATATTCACTGAGTATCTTATATACTCACTATTTCATTGTTTCCCTTTCCAAGTGTAGAGTAGGTAGACAGATTCCCGATTGTTGCTTCCCTAGGAATTATGCAGTGTCATTAGCAGTATAATTATTGAAACACTGTATTTTGTATGTATATATTTTTAGTAGCTCCATGTGTTGTGTAATGGCATAGTTAGATTATATTTATATATGTATGGTATATTATGGAGTATAATTAATGTTATGGCATGAGATGATAATTGTTACAACCATTTGCAATAAGAATTATAGATAGATTACAGAATGCCAAAATGAATAGTAACTAAGTAATTGTATAATAAATTCATAGTAATTGATGATTGTATGTGATACTGGATTCTACAGGTGTCAGTCACCTTTGGCATTTCCTGCATCCTAAAATCGTCGCATTCCGAAATTGGGACGTGACAGAGAATTTTTTCCTTAAGAACAAAGGCTTTTTGGGTTTTAATACTAGCTCTCGACATCGAATACAAAAAGTTGAAAGAAATCAGAAATAAAAGAATAACACCTTGAAGATCTATTTAAGTAGCTCTTTGTAACTCCACCTCTAGATAGTAAATCATAGAGAGAGAACATGCTAACCTTGAGTGGTATCAGAGTCAAAAGGTTAGAATAGGTGTGTTTTTGGATTTTTTTGAAAAGAAAATTGGAATTAGGGGCATAAATATAAATAAATAATATTTATGGCCTTTAAAAGACTATAGGAGAAAGAAAGTCAAAAATTCAAGGATATTTTTGTTACATTTTAAAATTGAAGGACGATAATGTGCGTCAGTCATTAGTTAAAAACCATGAGTAAAATTATCTCGTTTTTATTTTGGATATGTGGGCTAACTTCTTTTATTTATTTTGATTGTACCCATTGATTGCTTGTGCACCTTTGAATATTTTTAAGTGGCATAAAGGCATGTCCAAATGAATCTCTATTTTTGGCTTCTTAGCCATAATAAGGAGTAAGATTTAAAAAAATCTCATCCAAAGGGTTTTCTATTTTGACTCCTTCCCTAAAATATTTTAAGGAGTCATTATCTCTCTTCTCAAATGTGAGGAGAGATAATTGACTCTCTATCCCTCACTTTATTTTTTTAATGATTTTTCTCTCATTATCTCTTTTTGTATTTTTTTTATATAATAAAAAAAATTATAATTTTATTACTTATATAATGAAATAGAGAGTGATGATGGAATATGCATAATTTTCAAGACAAATTAAGGTAAAGAATTGAATTATTTAATATTGGAATTAATGGTTCGATTCGGGTATGCCCTTGATGGGTGTATGGATCCAGATCCATTAAATAACTAATTAATTATTAGTTAATTAACTAAAAATATATAATATTAAGATATTATATCTGTATCCCTATTATCTCTATCAACTAAATTACAGAGAATACTTTCTCTGAATAACAAAAAGAAGAAAATAAGATAAAAATCTCTTTAAGAAAATTTTCCCTATAATTCACAGTGGTGAACAAGTAGAGGATATTGAGGCTCTTAGACTGTGACTTATGAAGTTTTCCATATGTGAAATTTTCATTGACCAGTGACATAAGTTGGTGTAAGTTTGTACTTAAAGAGGTAGGTATTGTACCATTTTATGTATATTATGCATAAACCAACATTGATATTAGAGCTAGAATACTTGTATTCTAATTAAAATTAATTAAATATGTGTTTAATTATTAAAAGCATACTTTTTGTGATTTTTATGCTATTTAAGAATATGTTAGAGTTGGCATATTTAGGGCTATTTAATTGTCTATTAAACCTTGTCATTTCATGATTTAATAATGTCATTTTATAGTACACATATGGAGCTTTAAATCGACCTATAAAATAATAAAATCAGACTTAAATTGAGAGAGTTATGGTCTCTCAAAATTGGGTGATTGAATATATAAAAAATATATTTTTTGGGTTGGATTTGAACTAGTTTCACTCTCCTAGGTTCATTGTATTTATCCACACACAAGGATAGAGTTGTCTTTTGACCAAATTGACCTAACAGACAACCTCAGAGACCCCAAAATCATCCATTGGGAAAAAGCCCATCACCAGAAAAGCTTCTATTGGGGCGTGTGTAATTCATGCATCGAGTATGGTGCATAAGTGCACCTCTGTTCCAGCATGTGTCATACATATGACAAGCCTCAAGGAGCTGTTGTCATTGAAATGGAAATGACATGTCATTTGCACTGAAGAGAGTGTTGATTAAAGAAAATGACAAGTCATTCAGCTTCTATAAGTTATGTGTCATACACGTGATCACCCATTTAAGCCTGTTGTCGTTCACGTAAGAACGACGGGTCATTTTGACTTGCAATCGAGAAACGACATAGTATTTTGACAAAACGATGTTTCTTTTTGTCATCTTATAAGTTGTTGCTTGTCATGTGCTTCGCACGTGACCAAACGAAACAGTTTGTCGTTTTGCTTAAATGATGTGTCATTTTTTAGAAAGATGATGTTGTTTCGTGAAATGACTTATAGTTTTGGCTGAGCTATGAGCCCTTCCCGGGTGCTGCCACACGCATTGTGATCTGCGTGGGCCTGTGGCCCACTTCTAGGCCTCTATTTTTGTCATTTTTTTAATAGATTGACTCCAAATTATTTTTTAAAATTTTTTGAAATATTTAAATAATTTTTTGATGATTGTAAAATATTTTTTTATAAAATGCTATTTTTAATTAGTTAAAAATGCTGAAAAATTCTGGAAAATTTGAGAAAAAGATTTTTTAGCTTCTGAAAATTATGAATTTTTGCTAATTTTGGGAGAAAAGAATGTGTTCTTTCTCAAATTTTAATATATATATATATATATATATATATATATATATATATATATATTATTAATTTCAATATTTTTCTGTGATAGATTACAAAAAAAAAAATGGTGAAATGCATAAGAACTCCTATGATAGCACACACTCTTGAACAAAAGGCAAAAATTATGAGATTAAAGATAAAACTTGATAGAATGAGAATGTGTTTTACTGATCGAGTTGATGATATTTATACGTTAATGGATCATATGGTATGAGTACATCGTGCTCATCAAGAAATCATATGGATTGGAGATATGAAGAGTGATACACGTATGATTAGAGCAATGTTATGGTCTTTCAGAGATGTGCAAATTGAGCTTCTTCATCATTGCGGTGATGGAACTAATTCTTATGAGACTATAATCAGACATTTTCTGAATGCTCATATTCGTAAAGGAGTTACGAGTTTTATCTACTGAATTTTTGAATTCTTCTTAGCAGTGGGAAGACTGTAACGGCCAGGAGCAAGAATTCATTTCTTGACAGTGGAATTGCAGTTGGAATTTGAGGATTCCATTCCAATTAGGAGAACTACAGTGAATTGACCTTGGATTTAGTTGTTAGGATTTATCCTTAACTTATGATTTAAAAATATTTTGTTAGTCAAATGTTTGTTGAATAATTTCTTTTCATTAGTTTCAAGGATTTAAATGGCTCATGGATCCACTATTATTATTTTTTAATTTTAGTCGAATATGCATTAGTTATATTGTGGTTACCTTTATTAATTTATGTAATTAATTTTAGTATAACTTTTACATGACATTATTTTTTAAATTTGATAAAGTTAATAATAATTATTCTATGTATGGTTTTGTAGAAATTGGTTGGAATAATTAATTTATTATTTTGCATAGATTATTAAATTACTATTAATTCACAAATATTATCTAGAATTTGATTGGAAACTTAGTGAACTTTTGGCTCTAGATTCTATATAAATTAGTATTAATGTATAATTAATTGAAAAATATTATAACATGTACAATTATTGTATTAATAAAATATGTAATTAATATCTCTATTAGATTGTATATCTTATTCATAAAATGAATAATGATTCAAAGATTATAGTTGTAAAGCTCAATATTAATGAAGAACAAAGACAACTATAAAAAATTTAAATTATAAAAACTACTAAGTGCTAAAAGAGCAAAGAGGCTCTTGAACCATTTAATGTTATTATGACCAATAAGGTAACACGATTAAGCATAGGCGGGATCATGAGAACAAAGCAACTTGGAAGAAAAAAATCCCCGGAACGCATTGCCTGTGTTATAGATGACGACTTGATGAATGAATTTCATCATTATAAACATGTTATGTACATGATAGTTTTTTCTTTTAAGATCAATATTGATGGTTTGTCTATCATAAAAGTTTGTTCACTCACTATCAATTTAACACTTATGAGAAGGGTCCAAAACACAATCTGACAAGATATTTAAGAGAAATATCTCTAATATGATTAGTGAATTATATGATCTTGGTCATGAGTTGACTAAAGATAAAAGATCCAATCTGTATTTCTTTTTTTGCCTGAAAGTTAGGAGCATATGAGGATGAACCTAACTTGTAATAAACTCTTAAGAATGCTTCTCGTCATTTGGAGCATGAAGCTGACTGACTTGCTCCTATGCAATCAAGTGCTAAAGTGGACGTGACTGGGTCCAACTCATATAGAGCTTCCGACAATAAGTGTAAACGAAGTAAGGACGGAGGCAAAGATAAAGAAAATGAGGTTTTAAGAAACAAAGAGCCTATAAAAAACCAATAAGAAAAGTATGTACGTCCTACGAAAGGAAATATTATGAAGGTCAAATATTTTAATTATGGAATTTAGGCCACTATTCATAGGAATAAAATGTACCAAATATGGTATGATTAGTTTACACGAATGTGAGTGAAATATCCATTTTAAATTATGTTTTTGCAATAGAAAATCATCTTTTGTGGATTGTAAATTCAGAAGCAACAAAACAAGTGAGGAAGGATTGTGAAGCCTTCGTAAATTTTCGTTTGAATATCCAATAGGGTAATAATATATTTTTTTATACAAAATAACATGTGTTGTAGTAAAAGGGATTACTACCTGTAAATTAGTTTTACTTGGCGGGCAAACCTTACTTTTATATGTTGACTTCATTGCTACGAAAATTAAATGGATTTAGAATTATGTTTTGTTATTTTTCCAAGCCTTGGTTTCTATTAGTCTTTTTATAGTAATTCAGAGTGGTTATATTTGGGACAAATATTCTATGCTTCTAATTATGTTTTGGATGATTTTCTTTGTTATGGACACTGTAAGAAGTACAATTTCACTATTATTTATCCTTGATTATAGTCTTTCATAGACTTATGAGAATGATGTGAATGATTGGCATGCTAGACTTGGTCATATTGACCAACAAAAAATGAGTCATTTAGCTAGAATGTGTCTTTTAGCTAATTTAAACAAGTGAATTGTCTACATGTGAGCATTGCCTAAAAGGAAAAATAACAAGAAAAACATTCAGGGACCTAAATCCACTCCTCCATTGCAAATTAATTTTTTCAAACATTTGTAGTCCAATAATTACGAGGGTAAGGCACAATGCCAATTAATTCATCATTTTTATAGATGACTATAAGTGATATAACTATATCTATTTGATTGTACGTAAATTTAAAGCTTTAAGTTGCTTTAAGAATTATTTCATTAGACAATAAAATCAAGGTGCTTAGAATCGATAGAGGTCGTGAGTATTTATCTTATTAGTTTAGACAAATTGTGTGATGAAAAGGAATAGAACATCAGCTGACTATTCCATCACTATGCAATAAATAGTATTGTTGAAAAGATAAATGATACTCTTTTTAAAATAGTTAAGTTTGTGATGGTTTAAACAAATTTACACATTGGTGTCACATCCCAATTTCAGAAAATTTGACGGTTCTAGGGTATGGGGAAGGCATAAGGCCACCTAAACCCGTAAAACCCTATTCTGTATTTCTATAGAAAATTCGCCATAACTTCCCTACTTCTACAATTTATCCCAGGATTCAAGTCCCTCTCTTCATATTTAACAATAACACAACCTGCACAAATCAACACTTCTATTCTCTTATTCATCTCATACTATAGTATGCATATCACATTTAATACCTTTTTTCCAATTCAATATTTTACATCTCAATTAGACAACTTCATTTTTTTATATTATCTTACTAAATCCTTCATTACAAAACTATAAAACAACTAAAGAAAAATCCATAATTACAAAATAAAGAGTCTTTACATAGATACAGAAAATTTCACTTCGGTGGAAGAGGGAAGAAGTGTAATCGCCTCTATCTACCTTGCTCCTGAAAAATATAAATCCACGAGAGTCAGATACGAATATCTCAGTGAGCAACAACATATCACCACACTTGTGGCTAGGTATTCAATGTTGTTACAAGAAAAAAAATGGTTCAATATGCATATATACAATAATGAATATCAAATATTAATAAGAGGAATCATAGCCATTGTAAAGAACATCATCAAATGAAATTTAAAGGTATATCAATGAATTGGTTATCAACAATTGGTTATAACAAATTCTATACAATTTAATAATAATGAGAATACCAATGTATTTCATCATGTTGACAGATAATCAATATACTAAAAAACTCAATAGAGGCTACATATTGGTAGCATGCCTACATGGTAGTCATACGGTTGGTCAGACCGCATGGCTAGAGCCTTACCCCCCTCTAGCTAGGGTCAGTCAAAAAGTACAATGTACACAAAGTCTCGATGTATTATCATAGCCCCATCGAGAGGGATATCTATCATGTACATACTGTACATTAATAGGTCTATTATGCATTTATCAATAACATTAGCAATGCGCATATCAATAATGTAACAATAATTAAGTAATTATATGAAAGATATCAATTAGGTTTTCGACAAAAGATAATAAGTCAAGTCATTCCAATGACTATAATCTGAATTAATTAATACCAAGGATGCATTTAGAAGCAAAGTGAAATTACACATCTGTTTTACTATAATAGGTTAACAATTTGATATCATATATATATTCACTTTTAGCTATTCAAGAAATATGGGATTCAATAGATTATTTAGTTATATGCAACGATAATTCCAATGAAAATATGCTTGAATGGAAACAAAATTCAAGCAAGAGGAATAATGTGCATTGGTCAATATTTATTAACTTACAAGGTGGTTTCAATAATTAGAATTAGGAACAATTACAAATGAAGTAATTTATAGTTTCTCAACTTACAGACCAAAACACCCAAACTAAGCTCCCTTCTTAAGCTTCTTTTTCTTTGCCTCTTGAAGCTATAATACAATTTAAACACAATTTAGGTACAATCCAATGTTGAATTACACAAATTCTAAAGTAACTTTGAAAAACTCCTTAATTATCAAAATCTCAGGTTTTGGCAATCCTAGTTTGTTTACTAATATCACCCACTACACTTATCCAATTGTTTCAATTCTTTCTCCTAATTAAACTATACATCTCATGTTCTAACATATGTAAAATTGAGACCATTTTGGTCACTACACAATTTATGGTGAATTTCTAAACTAGGGCCTACAACTCTACAACCAGACTGCAACTTTCATCTAAACAGTCTTCACTCATTCACTTATAACTCAGTATGTAAGTGTCCAATTCCTATTATCTTTTCATGGATTTTTAGCTAAGACATAAATGAACATTTTTCATGTTCTGAGTTTCCCCTGAATCAGATCTTAAAGTCCTATAAAATATAAAACTCAGTAGGGTTTATCAGGGCTTTGTATCTCACAACACAACACGAATTTAGCTAAACTTACTTCTATACATATAATCTAGACACATGTAGCTACAACTTTTATGTTTTATAATTTTTCAATTTCTGAATTTAGGGCTACGAAATTAAGGTCTCAATATTCTGCTCACAACCAAGAATTTCAGAAATTTTGAAATTTCAGAATTTCCCCTCAACACACAACTTCATACAACAAGCCTCAATTTCATTTATAACAACAAATTACTTATATATAATCTCATATAAGGTTTCTTACACTATCAATTTAATTTATGTTACACTAATTAAAAAATGGAAATTTTTACCTAAACCAAACCCTAACTCAATCTTCCCATTTAACGTGTTTCTTCCAATTCCAACTCCATAGAAATACTACCCAACCTCCATTCTTTCATTTACAATAAAAAAAAAACTCAAATTTTAGAGCAAGGTGAAGAAATTACCTCTTGAGACCCTAGCTCCAAATACTTGATCCAAGCCCAAATAGTTTAATTAGAAATGATGGGGATGATTATTTATAAAGGATGGAAGGTTGGATCATGAGTTTTGGGTATGGTGTGCAGAAAATTTTCCCTTTGAAGCTCTTACAATGATAGTTGTGTAGGAAATCAAAACCAGAAAAGTAACAGAATAAAAATATTTATTCGATTTCCTCCAGGATCCATATAAAGATCCAGATCAGAAGGTTAGGGTTTATACCTTTGTTTGATGATTCGACTGCAAGGTTCGATTATGTGCTACCTATATTGATTTACATGATTAAAATAGGAATATTATTACAGTTTATTATATATATATATTTTTGTGCTATACTTTTTTGAATATTTTATATATAATATTGGCATTATTACTATTATTGAGCATTTACTGCATTCTTATGCTTTTGAACTCACTGAGTATTTTTATACTCATTCTCTCAGTGTTTAATATTTTTCAGGTCTTTGGTAAGGCAAGCATTCCATTGGCAATATTTTCATCTGCCTTGGAAGTTTAGTTTGCATGTAAATATCAAACTCTAAAGCTATGTAAACAATGTATAGAATAGTATTCCATGGTACTGTATATAAGTTTTGGCATATAGATATAATGATGAGCTTGCATATATATAATGTTGCTTGTAATTGATGTTTTGCTTATCTATATGTGGATGAGTTATATGTTTATATATATATATATATATATATATATATTGATATTGAGATTGTTGATGGAGATCCAGAGGGATCAGTAGTTGTGATGATTGTGGATATTTTTGAAGTATTGTTTGTTATTTTTGATTTTGGGCATAATCCTATTTTAGGGGAAATGCTGGCGAATTTTCTTCAGCATTTATAAGTTTATTAAGCTGTATTTGTTGTTGCATATCATATAGATAGTTCATTGGATTCTTCATGGTATTGGTTGCTTATGCTTTACCCATACCCTAGGATTGTTGCGACTCCCGGGATGGGTCGTGACAACCATGCATTTTAGGTCTCACTCGATCAAAGGGCCCAAAGATATCACTCCTGTTGTATAGGAGAGACAAATCCTATCTTGATCACTCAACATCCCTCTATATAATTTGTGGCATATCCAATTACTTTTTTTTATAGTACATCCCGTTATGGAAGACATTTAACAGTATCAAGATATATAATTCCTTATGTTGGGATCTTTGATGATCTCAAGTCAAAGGATCATACTATTATTATCACTATGAGAAATACTTATGACACTCATACAATAATCTATATAGTATTCTCATGGTGGGTCAATCTAGTACATAGTTCTCCAACACGTGCTTATGTGGTGACTTGATATCTCATATCCATGACCATTGTCATCAGTCACTACATATACTAGTCTCAGCGTATTATTGATATCCCATTTCACAATAATACTTGACTAGAGATGATTTTAGAATATCTTATTCTAGGGACATTATTATAATAATTTATATTACACAGTTATTCAAATAATCATAATAATGAAAGTTATAAATATATAAATCATGATATAAAATGTATCAAAAACAATCATCTGATGATTGATTTTTAGGGCACAAATCTAACAGGCCGGCCATGGTTGATTCAAAATGGAGAAGATGACTTAATTTGTGCTAAGGGTTATATATATAGGTTTAAAATTATCCATATTTACCATTTTGCCATTTTCCAATTTAATTTCTATCTCATTTTCCCTTTAATTATTTAAATACTTTCCTACATTTAATTTCTCCTCCATATATTTTTTTAATACACTCTTTATAATGTCTATTTTAATGTTCATTAAGGTCACTTTGTCAAAAGAGCTACAATTATTTAATTAAAAATTGAGTTCTATGCGATGCATATAATTAAACTTATTTAGAGCTTCTAACTAGAATTAATTATTTCATTACCTATTTCATTCAATTAAATTCTTAATATTTCTTCTTAATTTCCTTTTTAAACTTGGGTGGGTTATTACACTCTACCCCCTACAAATAAATTCATCCTCGAATTTCAGTCTTACCTTAAGTAGAAAACAGCTGATGATACTTTTGTTGCATAATGGATTCGCTTTCCCAAGTGCATTCTTCAGTACTTTGATTTTGCTATAGTACTTTCACCATTGGGATTTCTTTATTCCTCAATCTTTTCACCTGTCTATCCATTATCTTCTCTGGAATCTCTTTATATGATAACTTATCATCCACTTCAATCTCTTGTACTGGAAGGACATGTGACGGATCCGATAAGTACCTTCTCAACATAGAAACATGAAAGATTGGATGCACATGGCTTAAACTTGGAGGAAGAGCTAAACGATAGGACACGTTCCTAACTCTATCCAGTATCTCAAATTGCCCTATATATCTTGGTGATAATTTCCCTTTCTTCCCAAATCTCATTACTCCTTTCATTGGAGAAATTTTTAAGAACGCATTATCACTAACTGCAAATTGTACATCCTTCCTCTTCGGATCTGTATAGCTCTTTTTTCTGCTGAATGTTGTCTTCATCCTGTCTCTGATGATCGACACTTTCTCCATTGTTACTTTGATCATATTTGGACCTTCAATCAGCTTATCCCCTGGCTCATTCCAACATACTGGAGATCTACACTTCCGGCCATATAATGCTTCATATGGATCCATTCCAATTGTAGAGTGATAGCTATTGTTATAAGCAAATTTCATCAGTGGTAAATACGAATCCCAACTACCACCAAAATCCAGAACACATAATCTCAATATATCCTTCAATGTCTGAATGGTCCGCTAAGATTGCCCATCTGTCTGTGGATGAAAAGCAGTACTGAATCTCAGTTGAGTTCCCATCACTTCTTGGAACTTCTGCCAAAATCGAGACGTAAAATGAGGACCCCAATCTGAAATGATGGATGTTGGTACCCCATGTAAGCGTACAATTTTGTCAACATATAACTGTGTATACTGAGCTACTGTATATGTTGATTTAACTTCTAGAAAATGAGCAGACTTCATAAGTTGATCAATTATCACCCAAATGGAATCATAACCTTTTACAGTTCATGGCAACCCAACAACAAAATCCATAGTCGCCTGCTCCCATTTCCATTCTGGTAATATGATTTCCTATAACAATCCTGAAGGTTTCTGGTGCTCAAACTTCACTTGTTGACAAGCTAAACAAGTAGACACAAACTTAGCTACATCTTTCTTTAACCCTGGCCACCAGTAACTATCCCTAACTCATGATACATCTTTGTTGCCCCAGGATGAATACTATAAGGTGTATAATGAGCTTCATGCATGATCTTTTCCCGCAGTCCATCCACATTTGATACACATCATCTGTGACCTAATTTCAGTACCCCATTCTCTACTTTAAAATCGGAAGACTTCTCCTCTGACTTGTCTTCTTTGTACTTTTTTACATCTTTCTTTATCTGTATCAAGTCTGGATCTTTATCCTGTGAGGCTTCAATTTTTACAATCAACATTGGCCTCACTTGAAAATGTGCAATCACAACTTTTGAATCAGTGATCTCCAACCTGATACCCATATTAAACAGTTCTTTCAACTGCTTGACTAATGGTCTTCTATCCACTATTATATGTGACAAACTGGCCATAGACTTCTGACTTAAAGCATCCGTTACAACATTGGCTTTAGCTGGGTGGTATAGTATCTAACAGTCATAATCTTTCACTAATTCCACCCATCTCCTTTGCCTTAGGTTTAGATCTCTCTGCTTCAGAATGTATTGAAGGCTTGTATGATCCGTGAAGATCTCACATTTCTACCTATACAAATAATGCCTCCAAATTTTTAGTGCAAAAACCACAACTGCCATCTCTAAGTCATGAGTAGGGTAATTTACTTCATGCTTTTTCAACTGCCGTGAGGCATATGCTATCACCTTGCCATTCTGTATAAGCACGTATCCGAGTCCCACTCTAAAAGCATCGCAGTACACTGTAAATCCACCAGAACCAGATGGTAAAGCAAGTACTGGAGTAGTAGTGAGATGAACTTTAAGTTTTTGAAAACTATACTCACAAGAATCATACCACTGAAACTTTACTTGCTTTCTAGTAAGCTTGGTCAATGGAGCGGCTATTTGTGAAAAATCTTTCACAAATCTTCTGTAATAGCTTGCTATACCCAGAAAACTCTGAACCTTGATAACATTAGTGGACCTGGGCCATTCAGCTACTGTTTCTACCTTTCTAGGGTCAACTTTAATACCTTTACTATTGATAAAATGCCCTAGAAAACATATCTCATGCAGCCAAAATTCACACTTCGACAACTTAGCATACAACTTGTGTTCCCGAAGTGTGTGCAATACAATTCTCAAGTGCTCTTCATGTTCTTCTTGACTTTTTGAGTAGATAAGGATATCATCAATGAAAACAATGACAAACTTATCTAAATAAGGCTTAAGTATCTGATTCATCAAGTCCATGAAAGTTGCAGGGGCGTTGGTTAAACCAAATGGCAACACTAAAAACTCATAATGACCATATCGGGTTCTAAAAGCAGTTTTTGACACATCTTCTTTTCGAATCTTCAACTGATGGTAACCCGACCTCAGATCAATTTTTGAGAAATGACTGGCCTCCTATAACTGATCAAACAGATCATCTATCCTTGGCAAAGGGTATTTATTTTTTATCGTTACTTTATTCAACTGCTGATAATCTATACACATCCATAAAGACCCATCTTTCTTCTTCACAAATAACATTGGAGCGCCCCATGGTGAACTACTAGGTCTAATAAAACTCTTATCTAACAACTCCTGAAGTTGTACCTTCAATTCTTTTAATTCCTCGGAGCCATACGATAATGAGGGATGGAAATCAGGTCAGTACCATGTATTACCCTAGAAATTCCTAACTCACATGCATGATTTAGTTCTTAGTATGTGGTTCAAAAGTCTTGAAATTATGGAAAATAATTTTAGAGACACAGTTAGAAAGCGAACAAGTTATTTTTCGAAAAGCGGCGGTGTCGGGAACACTGTCGAGAAATTAACTGTCTGATCAACAGAAGAATTTCTGAAGTTGACCAGGGGGTAAAAGATCACCATAAAGCATGTGTAATTTTGGTAAAAAGAAAGAAGTGAAAATCATTTAGGAACACTGAAAAAGTAACCAATGACAAAATTGTAAATAAATAGAAGTTTGAGGTGAATAGTGGAAATTGGTCCGTCGGAGTTACAGAATGACTCTGGAACTATTTTTATAAATAAGTATAAATTAAAATAAGATTGTTAACTCCCCACTTTGAATTTGAAATCCTGACAAAATTGTCAGAATAAATTAAAGAAGATTTTTGGACCAAAGTGTGATATATGAAAGTTTGAGGAGTTAGTTGTAATTTGCCATATGATTTTTCTTTTTAATCAACACTTAGCCAAAAATGGCTTCATATTCTTGTTTTGTTCTTGATTGGTGTGAACGCTAGTTTTTCGCACCCCTCGGACTCATGCCAAGCCGACCGACACTCGCCGGAACCAAACCCGCGCTCGGACGGACTCAGAAACCGTCAGAATCGGAGTTGGACCTGAGCTGCCACCTTCAAGGGAGGGCGGTGCCGCCATCCCCCACGGGCGGTACCGCCGGCCCCTTGTGCTATACCGCCGTGGCACTTTTTGGCTACCGCCCTCCTTCTCAGCTCGTGTAGCTAAGAGCCTCGGCGGAGCCGCTGCCCCCTCCTGTGGCACCTCCTTTTGCCTATAAATATAAGGCCTCTCTTTCATATTTCACACACCGAAATCCCTTGAAGTCGATTTTCCTTCTCAGATTTCCTCTATTTCCCTCTCATACATCGATTTCTTCTTATCTTTTTAACTCTCTTTGAGTTTAAAGAATAATTAATTCAGGGCGAGTGGAGCCCAAATTTCTTTAGTTCTCTTTGAGCTAAATAATGACCAAATTCGGGGCCGTAGAGCCTCAAAATTATTTATAACAAAACCACTCTATTGATTTGCTTGTTTTAAATTATCAGATAAAAGATAATCAATCCGTCTTCCCGAGCATCAACCAATCCCCAGTGGAGCTTCGATCCGAGCAAGAAATCCAACTACCGATCCAAGGTGAAATTTCGATCCGGGCATGCAATTTGACCGCCGCTTCCCAAAGAGCGAATTGTCAGATAAAAAGCAATCCAACCACCGACCCAAGATGAAATTCTGATCCGGGCGTGCAATCCAACCATGGTCTCCCAAAGAGCGAATTGTCAGATAAAAGACAATCCAACCACCGATCCAAGGTGAAATTCCGATCCGGGCATGCAATCCGACCATCGCCTCCCAAAGAGCGATCCAAGTCAAAAGAAATCAGATTGCCGCCAATCCAACCTCCTTCCAGTGCTTCAATCAAGCCAAGGTGGAACTCCAATTCAGGCTAGCAATCAGACCGCCGCCTTCCTAAAAAGCAAAGGAGCAGGTATTATCTCCTAACCTTTCCTATTTTTGATAAAGCATCAAAATAGGCAAATCTCCTTTATTTTGGTAGAGCATCAAAATAAAGAGTCCAAAACATGATAAGTTGGGCATAAATCAAGCCTCCTTCGTAAGAAAGGAGAACTGCGTGGGTTTTGATTCCCATTCGATGGGATACGCAGGCAAGCTATCTGAGAGCTTCAAACCCAAAGATGTTAAAAACCATCTCTTTTCTATTAATTTCTTTATTAATTGTTTTATTAAATATATTATTTAGGGAATGTGTGATCAACTTAGAACCTATAAGGGCTAAAGTTGATATCCCCTAAATTGGGATTTCTAAATTGTAATAATTTAATTATCGCTCTCTTAACTGCTTTACTTGCTTTATTTTATCGCTTTCATCCATTCACTTACTTGCTTATGCATCTGTATATCTCATCCTATTAAACTACTCATGAAAACACTTTAAATCAAGGTTAAAATTAGAAGCCAAGTTCAACCGAAAATATAGTCCCCGAATCCTCTTTGGTTTCAAAGACTAGTGCACTTATTTTCCTTTGGGATAAAATTAGAGTCAAATTGGGTTTTTACCTTAAATTTTCCCAATAAAAATAACTTAAGGTGGCAACTTCAAAACATCAAAATCACATTCAAAATAGTGCGCTAAGGTCGCCTATCAATCAGTGAGAAATAGCCTCTTAAAAATGAGAGCAATTCCCCGATCCATTGGATCCGCGGGAGGGCGATGCTCGGGCGAAGCCTCACAGCTAGCTGAACCTTCCTTTACCCATTTCCTCCCTCATTTCTTCTTCATTCTTTATCAATTTTCTTAAGCAAATCATAGAAAAATTAAGCCTAAACCTAGTTTTATCTATTTCCATCATCAATTTACGAGAAGGAGCAAAGGAAACCAAGGGAAGTTGGAAAGAGCATTTCGAGTGGAACATCCAAGTTAAGGTAACCAATTAGTTTGTTTGATCTTATGGTTCATTTAGATGATTTAGGAGTTGAATTTGATGGGTATGGTGTTAGATTGCATCAATTGATGCAAATTTATAGAAATGCCTACTTTTCTTAGCTAAATTGAAGTTGTAAGAAAGGGTTTAATGATTTAGTATTAGATTATGTTAATTTATGTTAGAATATGTTAATTGGATGTGAATAGGTAACTAATTAGTGATTAATTTGTTGTAGAAAACAAGTTGTGATCAAATTGTTCTATTTGTTTCATTTGGAGGAATTTGGTGAAGAGCTATTTTCCAAAGCAATTAGAAGGCTTAGGTGAGTCTAATAAGCATCTAATAACATGCCAAATACTTTAAATTGAACATTAGAAACCTATGGTAAAAGTTGATGTTTGGCCGAATGCTATGTATTATTCATTGCCCTATATTTTGTTTGATTTTTGCCTTGTTTTCCATAGCCAAATTGAGCCCTTTTGATGTTGTTTATTATTGTTTCTTTGATGCCTATGTTGTTATTGCCAATGTAGCTTGTTTTTGGTTGTGCTGGGCAAGTCAATTTTGCACCCTAACCTAACCTATTGGCTTGCCATTGTATGCCCACCATGTATTTGATGAAATGCCTAGCTTATTTTGTCTTTGGCCTATTGTTTGCATTCCATAGGCCTACCATTTAAATGTCATTGTTGCCAGCAACGTTGGCATACCAATTGGCCTACCATTTTCCTTTGCCGAGCCAACTTTTGTTCCATGTCTTTCTTAATTGCCAAACCATTTGTCATTGTTTATATGTTACCTATAGCATTGTCATTGATCTTATTGATAATTGATTGATTGGTATTGAGCTTATTGATATGGAGGATGCCATTGTTGCATAATGGTATCCATTGATATGTTGCTTATTGATATTGATCTTTATATGGCTTGACAGAGCTACCGACCCGACAGGGTAGTGAGAAAATACTGTCAGCGATGTACACATTGTATTACTGATGCCCTAGCTAGGAGGGGTTATGGTCCTAAACATAAGACCTGATCAGTCTTATGCTCATTGATATTGATATGCTACTGGAGACCTATATGTTTACATATGGTCCATACTGATTACTGGAGATTATATGATTTCATACAGTCCATCCCATTATCTATCTTTACATATGACACCGAGCCTATATTTTATTCCTTGGCTATTCTATAACCTGATATTGATTCTGTTTACTGTTATACGACCTATTAGTATCATTGATCCATTATCTACTTACTGTTTATTTGTTGATGCATATAGATTCACTGAGAATCTTATATACTCACCTTTTCTTTGTTTACCCATTTCAGGATAAGAGTAGGGTGCAGAATCCTGTCGTCTGTCATCTGAGGATTTTTGCTAGCATTACTGATGTATATATTCTGATTTGTATTATTTTGATGTTCATAATCTAGCTGCTCCATGGGGTATGTACGGGTTAGCTAGGAAATGAACATGTATATATGATATTTGATGATATATGAGTTATATAATGTTTATATGATATGATATATGGATTGTTACAGCCAATTGCAAAAAATTACAGAATGAACTATAGAATAATAGAATGGATGGAAACTAACTAAAATGGATAATATATTGTGGTTTATAGATTGTGCATGTGATACTAGGTTCTATGGGTGCAGGTCGCCATTAGCATCTTCTGTGTCCTAGGACTGTCGCGATCCAGAAAGGGTCATGACAGAGGTGGTATCAGAGCTCTAGGTTATAGACAGTGGAATTTAGTTTACAGATGAATAGTACCCAAATTACAAAGGAATAGTGACTAAGTACATGATGGGGTAGAATTAAGTATACCATAGAGCATAGAATTTTCTTTCACGTCTTTTGTTGTTATCGTTTGTTATATGTTATTATTCTGCGTTTCTATCATATTCTGAGTATGTTTCTATTTTTCTCAATAAATTACAGAGATGTCTGACAATAGGGACAGAGATACCAGGGAGGCAGAGATAGCCTCCAATGAGTCATTGGTGAGGGAGATTGCAGTATCAGAGGGTCCGTCTAGATCCCGATGGACTTCAAAGGATTTAGAGAGGGGCGATGACCCCTGGAGAGTGGAGATGATAAGGGGATTGATAGAGTTACGAAGAGAGATGGTTGATTTGAGACGGGAGAGTCAGCATGTACCTCCACCACTAGCTCTAGCAGTAGTGCCTCCACCTATGGCACCAGAGGCAGTTCCAGTGGTATCGGCTCCTATGCAGCCAATAGGGGTTCAGAGGGAGCCTGGTGTACAGGGAGGCCGGAGAGTGATAGAGGAGGGTGGTGTATCGATGTTTAGCTTTCTAAAGCTAAACCTGCCTAAGTTTAAGGGAGATAGAGGCAGTGACCCTATGAATTTCTTGGAGGAGGTGGAGATGGTAGTGAGGAGACTACCATGTTCTGAGTTGAGAGCTGTGGAGTTAGTTGGGCTGTTATTGAAGGGTAAGGCATGGACCTGGTTTTCTAGGAGGATGGAGCCCAGGCTTTATGGTGAGCAACCACCCACCTGGATTGAGTTCCGACAGGAGCTTATTGATGAGTTCATTACAAAGGGGGTGAAGACCCGTAACCTGATTAGATTTGAGTAGTTAGAGCAGAGAGACAGATCAGTAGAGGAGTATGCAGAGGAGTTTATCATGTTGAGTAGATATGCTACTTATATTGTACCTACAGAGGCTGATTGGATTAGTAGGTTTCAGAGGGGTCTTCAAGCTGCATTACATAATGCATTGTTGGCTACAAAGTTTACCTCTTTGACTACAGTGATTGAAAAGGCTACACGGATGGAGGATAAATACATTACTGAGAGGGCTAAGAGGGACCAGAAGAGGAAAGGGGGTCCAGGATCACAGATTAGGAGGGGGAAGAGCAGCTCCCAGCCTAAACAGATAGAGTCAGTGCCACAGTTTTATCAGAGATCATCTACTAGTAGTCAGAGGAGGAGGATTCAGAGGAGGAGGACCACCAGTCATTCAGTCAGCACCTGCCTATTCTTAGGGTTCTTCGAGACCAGCTGTTTAGACACCCAGCATTCCTACTTGAGGGTTTTATGGTCGGAGACATGGAGGGGAGTGTTGGAGACAGACTGGTGCTTGTTTGAGGTGTGGCCAACAGGGCCATTATGGTAACAGGTGTCCATTGAGGGCTGATCAATAGCCATCTATTATGGTTTCTCAGCCAGTAGTTCAGGCGAGTCAGAATATGGGCAGAGAGGCTTCAAGCAGAAGAAGAGGCAGGGGAGGACAGGCTTTCAGTGGTAGTCAGGCTCCAACTGGTAGGGGTCAGGGAAAAGTTTTTGTAGTCAACACCTAGGAGGCCCAGAGATCAGATAACATGGTTACAGGTACTATCTTGATTCAGAATGAGATTGCAGATGCCTTATTTGATTTTAGTGCTACTCACTCTTTTGTGTCACCATACTTTACACCTAAATTGAATAAGGAGAGGAGATTGTTAGATGTGCCTTTAATGATTGCTACTCCTATAGGTGATGGTGTTGATGTTGATTATTACTATCCTGACTGTGTTATTGAGATTGATGATAACATCTTATGTGTTGATTTGATTGAGTTGCTTGTATTTGAGCTAGATATTATTTTGGGTATGGATTGGCTTACAAGGCACCGAGCAGTTATAGATTGTTATCGAAATAGGGTTAGGTTTTAGCCTGAGAGGTAGCCAGAGTTTGAGTTTCAGGGTGATATTTGGGAGTTCCAGATTAATCTGGTTTCTGCTATCCAGGCTAGGAGGATGATTAGGAAAGGTTGTTCAGCCTATTTAGCACATATGATAGATGTGCAAAGGTCTTCTGTAGATCTTGATCAGATACAGATAGTTCAGAAGTTTCCTAATGTATTTCCTGAGTTGCAAGGATTGCCCCCCTGGTAGGGAGATTAAGTTTAAGATTAAGGTGCATGCAAGTACTGACCCTATATCTATTCCACCATACAGAATGGCTCCAACAGAACTAAAGGAATTGAAGGTGCAGTTACATGAGCTATTAGATAAAAGGTTCATCAAACCGAGTAGTTCTCCTTGGGGTGCACCGGTATTGTTTGTAAGGAAGAATGATGGTTCTTTGAGAATGTGTATAGATTATAGGCAGTTGAACAAGGTGACAATGAAGAATAAGTATCCATTGCCTCAGATATATGACTTATTTGATCAGCTGCAAGGTGCCAGCCATTTTTCGAAGATTGATCTGAGGCCTGGATATCACCAATTAAAGATTAAGAAGGGTGATATACCTAAGACTGCTTTCAGGACTCGATATGGGCATTATGAGTTTTTGGTGTTGCCATTCGAGTTGACCAATGCACCAGCTGCTTTTATGGATTTGATGAACAGGGAGTTCAGGTCATATTTGGATAAGTTTGTCATTGTATTCATTGATGACATACTTATCTATTCTATGAGTGAGGAGGAGCATGTGGAGCATCTGAGGATTGTGTTGTAGACACTTCGGGAGCATCAGTTGTATGCTAAGTTATCTAAATGCTAATTCTGGCTAACTGAAGTGTGCTTCCTTGGGCATGTGATATGCAAGGATCGGATTAAGGTGGATCTTTAGAAGATAGAAATGGTTGTTAATTGGCCTCAGCCTACCAGTGTTTCAGAGGTTCGCAGTTTTCTGGGTATGGCTAGATATTACAAGAGGTTTGTAAAGGATTTCTCCTAGATTGTAGCTCCATTGACTACATTGATGAGGAAACATGAGCATTATGTATGGACTGATGAGTGTGATTACAGCTTTCAGACTTTGAAGTATTGCCTCACCAGTGCTCCAGTGTTGGCATTGCCAGTAGAGGGGGAGAAATTCACTGTGTATTGTGATGCTTCCCGGATTGGTCTGGGGTGTATGTTGATGCAGATTGGTGGGGTAATTGCTTATGCTTCTTATCAGTTAAAGAAGCATGAAGAAAATTATCCGACACATGATTTGGAGATGGCAGCTATTATATTTGCATTGAAGATTTGGAGACACTACTTGTATGGATCGAAATGTGAGATATATACTTATCATAAGAGTTTACAGTATATATTTTAGCAGAAGGATCTGAATATTTGATAGCGCAGATGGGTGGATCTACATAAGGATTATGACTGTGAGATCCTTTACCACCTTGGTAAGGCCAATGTAGTGGCTGATACATTGAGCAGGAAATTGATGGGCAGTCTTGCTCATATTGTGATTGGCAGAAGGCCTTTGATCCGTGAGATGAAAGAGTTGGCAGATTTAGGAGTGGAGTTAGAATTAGGATCCCAGGATCGGAACTAGGCTCTGATAAGCAAATTTCAAGTGAAGTCATTGTTACTTGATGATATTAAAGTAGCTCAGGACAGGGATCCTTATCTACTGAAGCTCAAGGGAGAGGTATAAAATGGGAAGATGATATAGTTTATAGTAAAGGATAGGGTATTGAAGTATGGGAAGCGCATAAGTGTATTGGATTTTGATGGGTTACGGGATCGAATTATGAGAGAGGCTCACTACTCAGCATATAGTGTACATCCAGGGATTACCAAGATGTACCATGATTTGAGAGATGTATATTGGTGGCCTGGTATGAAGAGAGATGTAGCTCAGTTTATGTCTAAATGATTAGCTTGTCAGCAGGTTAAGTTTGAGCATCAAAAGCCATCAGGGTTGCTTCAGGAGATAGAGTTGCTAGAGTGGAAATGGGAGCAGGTTACTATGGATTTTGTAGTGGGTCTACCAAAGACTTTGAGGGGTTATGACTCCATATGGGTGATTGTAGTCCGTCTGATGAAATCTGCTCATTTTCTGGAGGTTAAAACCAGCTACACTGTAGCTCAATATGCACAGTTGTATGTGGATAAGATTGTGCGACTTCATGGAGTTCCTTTGATGATTATTTCAGACAGAGGTATACAGTTCACTTCTCGGTTATGGCAGAAGTTTCAGGACGCCATGGGTACCTAGTTACAGTTCAGTACGACTTTTCATCTGCAGACTGATGGGCAGTTAGAGAGGACAATCCAAACTTTGGAGGATATGTTGAGATTTGTATTCTGGATTTCAAAGGTAACTGGGATTATTATCTGTAGTTGATTGAGTTCTGTTATAACAACAACTACCACTTTTCTATTGGTATGGCTCCATTTGAAGCACTATATAGTAGGAAATGTAGATCTCCAGTGTGTTAGGTGGAGCCGAGAGAGAAGTAGCTTGAGGGGCCAAAGTTGATTAGGGAAACCATGGAAAAGGTGCCTATGATTAGAGAGCGGATGAGGACTACCTTCAGTAGGAAGAAGAGTTATGCTGATTTGAAGAGGAAGGATGTACATTTTACAGTTGGTGATCATGTCTTCCTTTAGGTCTCACCGATGAGGGGTATTATGAGATTTGGGAAGAGGGGAAAGTTGTCACCAAGGCTTATAGGCCCATTTGAGATTCTTGAGAAGACTGGTAATGTGACCTATAGATTGGCTCTTCCACCTAGCATGAGCCACGTACATCCGGTTTTCCATATCTCTATGTTGTAGAAGTATGTATCTAATCCATCTCACATATTGGAGGTTCAGAATGTCGATCTCAGTAATGACTTATCTTATGAGGAGCATCCAGTGGAGATCATTGATCGATAGGTCAGACAGCTGCGTAATAAGGAGATCCCGATGGTAAAAGTGCTCTGGAGGAATCAATCTATAGAGGAGTGTACTTGGGAGAGTGAGCAGGAGATGAGGAGCAGATATCCATTACTATTCCAACAGTGAGGTATGTATCTATTTAAATTAGAGGACGAATTTATTTGTAGGGGGGTAAAATGTAATACCCTAGAAATTACTAACTCACATGTATGATTTACTTCTTAGTATGTAGTTCAAAAGTCTTGAAATGATGGGAAATAATTTTAGAGACACAGTTAGAAAGCGAACTAGTTACTTTTCTGGAAAGCGGCAGTATCGAGAACACTGTCGAGAAATTAGGGGTCCGGTCAACAGAAAAATTTCTGAAGTTGACCAGGGGGTAAAAGATCACCATAAAGCATGTGTAATTTTGGTAAAAAGAAAGAAGTGAAAATCATTTAGGAACACTGAAAAAGTAACCAATGACAAAATTATAAACAAATGGAAGTTTAAGGTGAATGGTGAAAATTAGTCCGTCGGAGTTACAGAATGACTCTGGAACTATTTTTATAAATAAGTATAAATTAAAATAAGCTTATTAACTCCCCACTTTGAATTCCAAATCCTGACAAAATTATCAGAATAAATTACAGAAGTTTTTTGGACCAAAGTGTGATATATGGAACTTTGAGAAGTTAGTTGTAATTTGCCATATGATTTTTCTATCTAATCAACACTTAGACAAAAATGGCTTCATCTTCTTCTTTTGATCTTGGTTGGCTGAACCTTCCTTTCCCCATTTCCTTCCTCATTTCTTCATCATTCTTTATCAATTTTCTTAAGCAAATCATAGAAAAATTAAGCCTAAACCTAGTTTTATCTATTTCCATCATCAATTTGCAAGAAAGAACAAAGGAAACCAAGGGAAGTTGGAAAGAGCATTTCGGGTGGAACATCCAAGTTAAGGTAACCAATTAGTTTATTTGATCTTATGGTTCATTTAGATGATTTAGGAGTTGAATTTGATGGGTATGGTGTTAAATTGCATCAATTGATGCAAATTTATAGAAATGCTTAATTTTCTTAGCTAAATTGAAGTTGTAAGAAAGGGTTTAATGATTTAGTGTTAGATTATGTTAATTGATGTTAGAATATGTTAATTGGATGTGAATAGGCAGCTAATTAGTGATTAATTTGATGTAGAACACAAGATTAGATAAAATTG
>CANXYC012033533.1:0-57657 GCA_948193065.1 Aleurites moluccanus | reverse complement strand
TTTACACCACACACCAATTCTACAAAGTCTGTTCTAATTGGAAAGGCCTTGTACACTGCATCGACTAACTCCATATAATTGAACATGTCTGGATCAACATTCCACAATGTAGCCTCCTCATCATAATATTTGAAGTGTATGGTGTAATACGGTGGTAAATCCATCTTCAAATCATTAAAACATAAATTTTGAACAATTAGCATATGAAATTCAACTCCAATGAAAAATAAAATAATATAAGATTCTAAAAAGTCTACATTATTCCTTGATATGAAACACAAACACATATAAATATTGATCAAATACAATATTCAAACAAATTATGCATAAACAAAAACCAAAACCCTAACCTAACCCCAATTATGCATAAACTGAATATGTTATACAAGTTCTAGGATGGATTCCTTCATATAAAAGTCACCAATAGACTTCATCCTATCCAATTCCCTTTTTCAACAAAAACCCAATAAAAAATAACCCTAACCTAACACCAAATTTGTGTAAATCGATACAAAGTAATACCATAATAAAGAAACCCAACCAGTGTAAATCTAGTTTTCCCAAAAAATTCATGCTTCACAATTTCAAATTTTAGCAAAAACAAAATAAAAATAAAAATTGAACACAACGTAATTATATAGTATTTTATACTAACCTGATGAAAATGCAACTGTCTATTGCATGCATTCAGAGGTGTTCTTCACCAAAACTTCAAAATTATAAACCCTAACTTCACTTGATCTTCAGAATACCACAGAGGATTATAAGACGATAGTGACAGGGAGGAGAGGGAGTTTCTCAGATTTCAAACGAAAAAAAAAAAAACTGACCTTTTTTAGTTTTTGTTTTTTAATTATCATTTACACATATATATGCCCATTTTCATCATTTCACATATTTTTAACGGAAAAAGTTGAAAATTTTGGCTAAAGGATATTAGTGTTAAACGGTGTCAAAACAGAAGGACGTAGTCATGTATTTCTCAAAATTAAAGGATCACAACGTTGTTCGGACCAAAACTCAGGGACTAAATTATAATTTGGCCTTAATTTATTGTGAATACTACCACATTGCTCATTGATGGCCAATGAATCTTAGTTGTACATTGTTCATTATTGCTTTTAAGTGAGCGTCAAACCCTTTATTTTGGTTATTGAAACTTCTTATTTATGATAGTACTATTGAATAAACCCTTGAATTCAATTATTAAACATTATTCATTGTATATGAAATTCAAATGTTAGCAATAATGGAACTACTCATCCGATGGAGTAGATATAATATCATCAGACTTGTACACAAGATTATATTGCCATCTACAGCTAGAAGAGGGGTAAGGTCCTAGCCATGCGATATGATCAATCGTATGACTTTTTTGACAGACATGCTACCGGATTGTAGCATCTATCAGATTTATCAATAGTTATTGCTAACGATTACTAAAACATTGATTCATTAATATTTTCTACATTGATTTATTGATATTATATAACTTTGAAACTTATGTTCAATATTCCCCAATTTGATTATTTATTCATTATATTCATATTGAACAAATCACCAATCATATTGATATGTTTATTGTGCCTAACTTCAATGGCTAATTTACATTATTATATTCCTTTGTGATAATAAATTTTATTGCTACATTGTTATTCTTAAACCTTCCTTGTGAGAACCGAGCCTCACAAGTAAGGTTATATATATATATATACCTCTTTTAGTAGTTGTTTTTTAAATTAGGAAATCTATAAATAAATGTGGTTCCAGCTACAGTCTTCCTCGGCTGCGAACCATATTTATCCATGTATTGTCTCAGCTTTTGGTATTGAACTCAGTAGAAGCTCCATGGTTTTTGTATAAAGAATCTGAGTTGTATATATAATAGAAAGTAATTAATTCCAGTATACTAAAATGTGATAACTTAACTTAATTTACCTATATAAAATGTGGGTATTGTGTTGATAATTATTAAAGTGCTTTATATATTGAATTGTTAAAATCGAGTAGAGGATATAAGGAGAACCTTTAGGAGTGTTGTTTTCTACAGATTTGATATATATTGAAGGGAGGGACAAATAGGTACCGGGATTAGAGTAGAAAATATAAAGGAAACCTTGTTGTTTTTCTGTAAAATTTATATATATTGAGTTATATGTGTTTATGGTGCCTTATGCTTTCCTATACCTTAGGACTATCATATCTTCTAAAGTGGGGGATGTGACTATCAGAGTTAGGCCACATACTTGGACTACTGATAGGTTCTATGGTGTGACTATATACCCTTAATCCATTCTTCATATGGTAAAGTGGATAAACATATGCTTCGGGTTCCTTATTTTTTGCAAATATGCAGGCTATCCCATGTGCACATTGGATTCCAGTCAAGTCCCACCTTATACAGCTGCAAGTATGTTTCTCTAAATCTAACACAAATTGGTGGCCTTTACCAAAAACTTGAACCTTTTTGGAACCGACAAAGGTAGGGAAATAATCTCCAGATAGTTCTTTAATCTTGTCTAATTTTTTTTTTTGGATTTTAGGGCACAAAAGCTTCTTTGTTGCTTCTGCCCTTTGCAATTCTAACTTCTTCTTTGCAACCCTTCTCATCAGTTGATTTCTTATCATTTCTAGCATTGTCAAAATTGGCATTGTTCTAGCTTCCAGAATATACCTATTAAAACATTCACATAAATTGTTCAGCAAGATGTCACACTTTGTCTCTTGTTTGAAATGTGCTTTGCTCCAATTTTCACAGGGCCTATCCCTCAACCACTCTCTACACTCAACAAATTTTTTCTCAACTTCTTTAAGATAGGTATCTAGCCAGCTTATGTATGTGGCTCTAGCATAGTTCCATAGCAGGTCTTTATATTATTTACCCTTGTAAATTGATCTCATAGTGGTCTATAAGTGCCTCACACAAATTCTATGCTCAGCATGAGGGAACATTTCCTTTATAATGCTGATAAGATCCTACACATGAACAACAGTTAGCAAATGATTAGTAAACAATACATGAAAATGTAAATATAAATGTATTTGATCATATTTGCTTACCTGTTGTCTGTTTGACATTAATGTCCAGTGGTTGAAATTATAGAACTGTAGGTCATGCTTTAACAAGCTCAGAAATCAAACCCAATACTATTTGTTCTCTGCTCTCACTACTACATAAGCAACAGGGTATATACAGTCATTTGGGTCAATAACCACAACAATAAGCAATTGACAACCACACCTCACTTTTAACCAACAACCATCTAAACATATTAGGATTCTACCTCCATACTTAAACCCTTCCCTTAGTGTTGCTAAACAAATATATATTCCTTCAAATTCCCCTTTGTCCTCTTTAAACTCAATAGTTGAGCCATGATTAGATCTTATAATCTCTAGCTTATAATCATATAGCTTGGTATACTGTTGAGCCTCATCACCATTAATCTTATGGAGTGCGAAATTTCTAGCCCTCCATGCCTTCATACTGTCAATTGTGTATTTGTAATCTTTTTGAACCCTTACAATGAAAGAGGTGAGTAGCCAGTTAGGGTTCAAGCTGATCTCTTTCGAATAATGACTGACTAGCCACTTAGCAGTCAGATGGAGGTTTTTGTATACTTTCCCACAATTGTGTTTCAAATTCACAGTCTTTATTTAAAAAGTTGGGCTATTTATATCTTTAATATCTGCTCTGAAGCATATATTCTCCATGAACAACTCTCCTTCTTGCACACTGCCTCAACCCTCACCTTATCATTATATCTAAACTAAATTTGGAACTTGTACTTAATGCTCCAATTCCTCACAGCTTCTTATAACTGACCTCTATTCTTAAAAACCATTCCAACAACAAAATAAGGGTCCTCTATATCCCTATCATGAATAAATTGAGGAAATCTAGGTCTATCCTCACCTTCAGAATCACTTTCTGATTTAAGCTTATCACTTGGAGCATATTCAGACTCCTCATCAGCCTCATTATTACCAATCTCATCTTGAACAGTTACATTCATCTGCTCTGAAGTACCCATTGGCCTGTCCCTTTCTCTAGCTGGTTGGTTCATTCTTAGTATACCTTCATCAACATTACTATGGTTCTCATTCAGTACCTCAACTAATTCTGCATCCATATTAGGTATATCATAATCTGGATCATATATATTTGCATCGCCATCATCCACTTCTGTCATATTTTGATTCTTATACTCCATGTTGGATGTACCAACACTGACTAGATTCTCATCATCAAAATTGGAGTTACCTCCAATGTTTGGTTCTGGCTCATTACCCACAATTTTATGTTTAGGCTCAGTAATATAGTCAACCATTACCAAATGATCAATCTAAATACATGAGGGACTTAATGAACCAGCTAACATATCAGGGCTATCATGTTTAGACTCTACATATTCCATTCTGACTTATACAATTGCTTCTTGCCTTTGTGATGTCTGTTGTACTGCAGGCTCAATTATAGAAGCATTAACCTGTAGCCAGGCAATCCACCCCTCTTTTTTCCCTTAACATGTATCTTCTTCCTTATGTGTTTGCCTTTGTTCATATCTACATCCTATGTAATTTCTTTAATAACAACTGAGCTATTTTTCTGTTGGTTGATTCCAATGAACAACTGTTCATCGGGTATGTGTTCAACATAGAAATCAATCTCACCATCATTAGTACCATACAGTGCCATCTCTTAAAAGTAGAAATCCTTCTCAATAGGCCTCAAACCATCAACATAATCCTTGCTTGGAATCCTGTACTAGTATTTCAGATTGCCCCTTACTCCTATTTTATATAACACTTCATCAATTTGGATTGCAGACAACCAATCAGCATGATAATTCCATAGCATATGCTCTTCACTATCAAAATAAGAGTAATCACCTTCACTCCATTATAATGAACTTTGATGGTAAATGTACCATCTGCATTGTTAAATAACAATCAATTATTATTGCTAAGTTTACCCAACATGATATATACAGATTACTATTTGTAAATTAGAACTCATGTACATAATACACTTTTATGCTTGCTAATTAACTTAGAGAGTGTGTGATTCAGTAATATATGTATTAAATAACTTATTAGGAACTAATTGTAAATAACAACCCTAATTTTCTCAGCCTCAAGATACATAGGACAACAAAATGGCATTGACCTAATTAAATAACAGACAAAATGGCCTTGAAATTCAACACTACCCACATCAAATATAATAAAATATTTGAAACCCATTACTCAATTTGGCCATCAAATAGACAAAAGCTTTATGTGTCCATTATTCCAATACGTATAATATAGACAAAAAACAACATGCATCTATTATTCTACTGGGAATAGTAAAGACAAAAGAAAGTTGTTGTTTTACCTGGTTGTTGTCTCACCATTGACAACCTTGGACAATAATTTGACTTTGTGCAAGGTAACTTCCTTTTAAAAACCATACATTCTATTTTTCCCTTTTCACAGATTCTACCCTAAACGTCTTTATTAGAACTTGCGAGTTAATGGGTAATTCTTGGATTCTATATGAGAGAGGGTTTGTAGAGAGTTTTTGCGATAGAGAGAGAGAGTTATGTTTAGTTCAAGTCTGAATATGGGTAAATAGGATGAGAAAACAAACCCACGTGAGGATAAAGAGAGGTTGTAATGAGTGTGTGCTGATGTGGCAAGATGGAAGTCCAAATTTGCATACGTGGAGTGCCAAATTAGATTGTCGTTAGCCTAACCAACAGAATCATATTTTTGTAACAAAATTAAATTTAAGAACCACAATGTATATAAGTCCAAGGACCATGAGAAAAATTAACCCTTTCCTTCATATTCTTAGCAATCAAATGTTATCCATAAAAAAAATAATAACAAGAAAAATTAAAATAAAATCTAATCACCTACCACGATAATCTAGGTATAAATCTAGCTATAGATCTATCTTATACTGAAGCAACCATCTATAGAGGGGACCATTTAATAATTACAAAAAAAAATCCACGATTACAAATATTGAAAAGGAGCAATGCCGCATGGAGTTAGAAGGCCTACGAGTCATGAACTTCTTTTCCTAAAGAAGAAGCAATGACGGTATATGGGGAATAAACATCGGCTAACTATGTGCTAGCAACCACGGTAATACAGAGGATGCAAGCATTATCTAAAATGATTGGCCCAAAGGTACAAATAAAACCCTAAATTATATCACTTTGCTCACTTAGGCCCTTTTTCTTTTTATAATTCAAATAAGCCCCTAAACTTTTTAATTTGGTTCAATAAGCCTCTAAACTTTTTAATTTGGCTCAAATAAATTCAATTTGGATGAAGAGGTTAAATTTCCATCGAAATTGGACCTATTATAGTCAAATTAAAAAAATTAAGAGTTTATTTATATTTTTGTCTTTTAATTTAGGGTGGAAATGGTGGTTGAAGCTTGGATGTTGAAGATGGGGGGGGTTAATTTCACCTGTGGAACTTTAACTTATGGTTCACACACATTATGGTGCTCAAACTTTATTTTGTTACTTAAAAATACTTTTGTCTAATTTTTCATCCAAATACTAACAGAGTGATGACATGTCTTTACAATGTAACATTTTCTTAATTTTTTTAGCCATATCAGCTATTCATAATAGTCACTCCTCTATATGAGCGTGTGAAAGATTGAGTTTTAGTTTCTTCCCCTTTTGTTTGTTTGTTATTCCATTCTTTCACTTTCTAACCTAAAACTTTAGACTCAAAAAACTTAAAGACTCAAAACTTAAGAAATACCTCCAAACAACTCCGTCGCTACTGCTGCCACTCCATCGCCACTAAAGCAACCATCTTTCCATGCTCTGTCTCTTTTCTCTTTCTAAACTTCATTTTCATTTCTCTTCTCTCTCTTTCTCTTTTCTCTTTTTAACATTAACCATATAACATATATAATTAAAAAATCTTTTTTTTTGTCTCCCTTCTCTCTCTTTCTTTGTTTGACTTTTTTTCCCATTTACCAACAACTGGAGCCACCACTGACTTCACTTTTGGTGGTCTACCTTTTCCACTTTTCACATCTTTTGCCTGAGTTAGAGAAACCGGAGCTGGACCAACTGTTGTCTTAGCTTTCTTAATGGGTGTCCACAAGGCTTTCCGCTTCTTGTGGACTCTTCTTTTTAGTTGTAGCCATAAGTGGAAATGCATCTTTTGATTTAGGTGGATGACCTTATGGTCTTGGTGGTGAAATTGCTCTAGGAGGAAGTGGCACTTTGGATTTTAGTGGACAGTGATGACCTCTCTTAGGTAGTGCGTTTTGGTCTAGTTTCATATAGTTGTTGAGGTGGTGAGAAAGCAAAGTGGTGTGAGCGGGAGGCAAATCAGCGTAAATAGTCTCAATTTGTTTCGAGATCGCTGAATTGTTAGAGCCATTCTAGTCGTTCAAAGCCTCTTTCATGTAACACCTTTAAATTTCATCCATATGACCTTAAATATACCTCATATAAGTATAAATATACTTGATTTAAATATTAGAATATAAAATTTGTGCGATTTGACAAATAGCTAAAATCGACCCGATAGATAAGCAAACACATCGATATTTTGATTAACGAACGGGTTTAGAATTGTGAATTTTTAATATCACTATTAGACTTATAAGCTCGAGGAATATAAGAAATATTGTTTCAAAATTAAAGTGAGACAAAAAGACAAATAGATAAAAGTTTCATGTTAAAGATGCGAATACGAGAAGTGTCTGGGGGAAAAATCGAATTACCATAAAGTTAAATAATATAAATAACTTCTAATTCTTCATAAAATAAAAAATTTCTCTTCTTCCTTCATTGTTAAGGTTGGTTGAACCTCTTCCTCCCAAATCTCCTCCATTCTTCTTCAAATCTTTAAGGAAAATCGATAGAAAACTCGATTAAACTAGTTTCCACCAAAAATTTCAAGAAAAACAAGCTAGAAATTGAAAAAGAACTCCACCTAGGTCACCACTTCAGGTATAAATGATGTTTTCTTTATTCTTTACATCCATTTAAGCTATATAAATTATTAAAAGTATGAATAGATTAATAGATTTCAAGATTTGGTTGAAAATCGATGGAAACCCTAAAACTAGGTTTATGTTTAAGTTGAAATTTTTGTATAGGATTCCATAATTATAATTGATGTTATAATATATTAGTTAGCATCTATTTAAAGCTAAATATGTGATAAAATTGGATGTAGAATTGAAGGAAGACGAAGAACACTGCTTTTGCCAGTTATAGGCAAATCGACAATTTATCGTGTAATCAGCTAAACTGTCGATTTTGGTGAGTCGTATATATATATATATATATATATATATATATATATATATATATATATATATATATATATATATATATTAAGTAATATATATTTATTTACTTAAATATTTACTCACGCAATAAGATAATATATAATAGAGTCATAATTTTAGCGTCGGATAAAATTAAAATGAAATTATTGAAATTATTTTAATTTCTTTTAGCCGTATTTACTTGACAAAAACGACATTATTTTGATAAAAAAATAACCCGTCCGAACCAGAAAAATGGTCACTGATTAATAGACTGATTTACTAATTTTTATCCGATTTTTCGAAAACAAGTAAAAGAAGACTGACTAACCAGTTCTTGATTATATTTTCAATTTTTCTAATTCAATCGAATAATTTAATCCGATTTTGATAACTATAGTTAAAATCCTTGGTTGCTGGTTTGGGGACTTGGGTTTGATGCTCTTTGGCATAATTAGTTTTCAAAAGTTATTTCGTAGAATTCTTATATGATGTCATATTCATATAAAAATGTAATAAATTAAATTTAAAGTGAAATTTATAAAATTTAAATTCGATTAGTTTAAAAATAAAAATATCTATCCCTCATTCATTCCGTTTTAGAGTTGGACGGATGAATCGATAATATTTATTTATATATTTCTTTTATATTTTTAGAGGATATATACATTTATTTATGTATTTTTAAAAATATTCACATAAAATATTTTATATTTCATATAAAAAATAATTATAAATTAAATATAAATAAAATATTAAAAATAAAAAATATAATATATATATAATAAGATCAAGTTTAGAGTAAATATTATTATTATTAAAATTTGATTTGAACTTAATACAAATTTAAAATAATTTTTTTTTATCTTAATTATTAAATAAAATAAATATTATCCGTTTTATTTGAACGAGAGGGGAATGAATATGTGATGTGTTGAACAAAATTATCATTCTTATATTTATGTAAGTATACTTATGGAAGAAATATACATATTATCTTATCTAATAATAGATATATTTTTTTTTTCCTCAGAGCCCTCAAAGGTGGACAGGATCTCCGCGTACGACGTCGATGGTTAGGTGAGACAGATGTCCAACTAAATCATAATCACTATTATCCGTATATTCGAATGCCCTTACGGTCTTTACCTCTCGGTGTTTTCTAACTCCTGCCAATTCTAACTCCTGCTGAAGTACTTGGCTGGCTCTATTTTTTTATCTAGACAAAAATACCCCCTCACTTAATTTCTCAATTTTGTTTTATTTGGTTTTTCTAATTAATAATAGTAAATATATGAAACACTCCTCAATTTATAGGACTCGGAATTTTCAAATACTAGTTAAAAATATATTAATTTATATATTATCAAATAAATTAAATGAGAAAAATTATAAATTATAATTTTTAATCTTTATCATTTTAAAATTTAGAAATAGAAAAGGATTGTAATTATGTATATATATCTCAAAATAATAAATTAAAATTACTGCTTTTCATAACTTATTGAAGGTTAATTGGTCTTAAATACTTTAAAATTTTTATTTTTTTATAGATTTATTTTATTTTTAAAAAATTATATACCACAAATTTGTTAAGTTGTTTGTAATCATACTTTTTATCAAATCAAAGCAATAAATTTAATTGAGGGTGTTAACATTTTAAACAATTTTATCGTATATTAATTTATTTTCGAATGATTGAGTAAAATTATAAAAAGTAAAATAAAATTAATGTATTTAAAGTCAAATTGTCTTTATTAAATGTGTAACTTTATTTGACTTCAGTGGCAGATTATGCCTTTCAATATTGTGTGGTGAAAATATATTGGTATAATAATCAATTAAAATGTTATTATTTAGACATGCAATAAAATATTTTTTATATATTAAATACATATAATCATTTTTAATTATCAAAACAAATTGCATTTGTTTATATATTTTCAATTAGAGTAATAAAATAAAATTATTCTAACTTATGCTAGTATTTTTCGTTAAAAACACCTATATATGATTATAAATTACACCAAAACGTATGTATTGTAACATAATTATACTATTAAGTAGGTGTTTGATTTAACTTTTTGATATAACTGTTAGTTTTTTAATTTTTAACAATTGTATTATTGTGTTTAATTACTAATAGCTATTAGCTGTTAAATAGTCAAATAACTGTTATTTGTAAAAATTTTAAATTGTAATTTTTTTGAAAAAATTCATACTTTTTTAATAAAAAATCTAAATTATCCTTTAAAAATAATATTTAAATAAAAAATAAATATTAATATTTATCATTAATATTTATTAAACATAATAATAGTTAAAAATTAATAATAAGTTTATTAAATACATACAACAATCAATTATTATATAACAGTTACCAAGTAACAGTTATCAGTCACTAATTATTATTTGTAATAGCGAACAATAACTAAAAATAGTTAAATCAAATTTTCACTTTAAAAAATAAAAAAATCGTCGTTATCGAATCTCCTCATTTATTTTTAACAAACATTATATTTTTATGTTATTTTACATATTATTTATATTTATAATTTATCAAATTTTTTAATCAATTACAATTATTAACCGTCAACATTAATTCAACCAACGAACTAAACACACCTTAATCAAATCAGACCGTGCGTTTATATATATAAAATAATGAGATAATGCATTGTTCCAAATGTAATTAACATCCAAACAAACCCATAAAGCTGCACTTTATTAGTGAACATTATCAAAATTCAAAAAGGAAAAAGACGGTCAATGAAAGGGAACACAGAACTAGAAAAAAAAAAAAAAAGAGAAGTAAATACAGAACCTTATAGAGGGGTAATCTGGTAATTCAAATGAATCCAACTAAGGGCTGTTTGGTATCGCCGCATGTTTCTTGTCATTTTCCCTCACCAAAAACTCCCAGCGGACTCTACGAGAAAAACAAAACTTCAAAAGCCTACAATTCATTTTCGCTCTCGTTTTTATAAGCCACCACTTCACCTAACTGAATAAGAAGGCACGCCAGGAGGAAAGAAAGCTATTCTCTCGTAGACGTCAAATTATCAAACTTCTCTCTCGATCTAATCATTGTTCTTGCAGCAATGGCCTGTGCAAGCTTTGCAAAGCTAAACGCAGCGTCGTCTTCTTGGATCGGCCAACAATCCTTCGGTCAGCGACCTGGATCTTCCTCAATTCGCTTTAAAACTCGCCGAGTCTCCCTTCCGATCCGAGCTAGCTCTTACAAGGACGAGCTTGTCCAAACTGCTGTTAGTTTCTCTCTTTTGATCTTATCATATGCCATTTTTATGCATGTTTTATATATGTTTTCTTCTATTTTCAATTTACATCTCAGTTTTGTTATTTATTGATTTTGTTATTTTATTTACTGGATAAAATGAATCGAAATTGTTTTAATTAAATATTTATCTTCTCAAATTAATTATTTGATTTTAAAACGAAGATTTTAGGGTTATAATTTCATTTTTTTCAGCTGTGGAGTAATAGAAATAAAAATAATTAATGAAATTTTCTGGTCTTTATTATTATTTTATTGTGATTAATTATGTCTGGTTTGATTCTTGATGGTGTGTATAGAAATCTATTGCATCACCTGGTCGTGGTATTCTCGCCATTGATGAATCAAATGCAACGTGCGGGAAGAGGTTGGCATCTATTGGCTTAGATAACAATGAGGCTAACAGACAAGCTTATAGACAACTCTTGTTGACTACTCCTGGCCTCGGTGAATATATTTCTGGAGCCATTCTTTTTGAGGAAACACTCTACCAATCCACTACTGATGGAAAGAAGTTTGTGGACTGCTTGCGTGATGAGAACATTGTACCTGGTATCAAAGTTGACAAGGTATATTTTCTAAAGAATTTGTAAATTTGGATCGTGGAGTAGTTGTTTTAGTTAGTTGCTTAACATGAGATTTTTCTATATAATATGTTTGATTATGCTATTTTTCGTATATCAGGGTTTGGTACCTCTTCCAGGATCAAACAATGAGTCTTGGTGCCAAGGATTGGATGGATTGGCTTCAAGATCTGCTGAATACTACAAGCAAGGAGCACGTTTTGCTAAGTGGTAAGTCTGATTTATTTTCTCTGTTGATTATTTTCTCCCCTGTTATATTCATAGCATGCCTTCTTGCCCATGTTTTACTGTTTTCTATTGTCATATGGAATATTCAGGAGGACAGTTGTCAGCATTCCCTGTGGCCCTTCTGCTCTCGCTGTTAAGGAAGCTGCATGGGGACTTGCACGTTATGCTGCCATTTCTCAGGTATTCTTTCACTTACAGAAATCTATTTCTCATTTGCTAAAACTCTTTCAGCAAAGCTAGAAACGCATGCCTGTTTCATTTTCTCTATTGTCTTCTTCTAGTTACACCCCTCTTCTTTTTTTTTTTGGTGCGTGTATCAATGTGAATTATAATATGTTTGAGCCTTTAGGTGAATTCTGTCAAGTAATTAGCAACTTAAAATATCGGTCAACTGATTGAGATTTTGGTCAGGTTAAAATACCAGTTAATTGATTGAAATTTTGGTTTGTCTTTCCTTTGAATTTGATGAAACCTGCAAGCTCATTAAAGTCCTGAGTAAAACATGTATGGTTCGTAGTTGAGATAACTATGGTTCTTCTGCTGTCCTGAATTCTTGAGGCTTCTTTTTATTAAAGGAATACATATTTGTTTCGTCTGCTGATCATCTGCTCAAATTGTCTGTTTATATACATAGGAGTAGAATTTATGTCCTCTGCCTTCTTTTCCCAGTGATGCCCTGGATCAGGTTGCTTGATTATCAGCATGCATATGCCAATTAGTTATAGTTTCTGCTTTTGTTTACATTAATTTTTATGTGCAGGACAATGGTCTTGTGCCCATAGTTGAACCTGAGATTCTTCTTGATGGGGACCATGGAATTGAGAGAACACTTGAAGTTGCAGAGAAGGTCTGGGCAGAGGTCTTTTTCTACTTGGCAGAAAACAATGTTGTGTTTGAGGGTATCCTGCTTAAGCCTAGCATGGTAACACCAGGAGCTGAGCATAAAGAGAAGGCTTCTCCGGAGACCATAGCCAAATACACACTCACAATGCTTAAAAGAAGAGTACCACCTGCAGTTCCTGGAATCATGGTAAGAAAGCCCAAATCCCTCTCTTATAATGAATCTAAAGTGACAAAATGTGTTCATACATCGGTGTTCTCTCTTCTTACAGCAGTGATGTAAATCTTGAAAATCATATGTGCCTATAACCAAATATCTAATTTCTTTTTTCTATAGACTGGTTGAATTGTTGAAACTTGAAACTTCCACTGGTGAAGAAGATATATTTATTAATCACTTGAGTAGTTGAAATCATATTAAAACTGAAAAGTTGACACACAGGGACATACCTAATGCAGTGAACAAGTTTTATTGTAATATAAAGATCTATGAACATCTTAACTTTGCTGCTGTTGAATATGATTATTCTCTATGTAGTGCATGCTCATTGATTTCAATTTGAACATTACTGAATCTCTTGAAGGCAACTTAAGGTTAATGGATCCAACTTCTGTTCACTTCTCAGTTTTTGTCGGGAGGACAATCTGAAGTGGAAGCAACCCTTAACCTCAATGCAATGAACCAAACTCCCAACCCATGGCATGTGTCCTTCTCATATGCACGTGCACTGCAAAACACCGTGCTTAAGACATGGCAAGGACGCCCAGAGAACGTGGAAGCTGCACAAAAGGCACTTTTGGTGCGTGCCAAGGCAAATTCCCTGGCACAGCTTGGAAGGTATTCTTCTGGGGGTGAAAGCGATGAAGCTAAGAAGGGAATGTTTGTCAAGGGTTATACCTATTAAGCTGCATTTCAAGGATGACCATGCTTCGGGGCTTCTATTAGTGTATTTTGTATTTTCTATTGGTTCTTCTCATATGTTAGTTGTGCTTGCTGAGGAAATGTAGAATTAGATAAGCTTCTCAATTTTCTTTACCTTTGCCCTTGAGACCAGAGGCTTGAATAATACCTGCGGAAAGAAAAGCGTTCAGAACTGCTGCACTGTTTAGGAAGATGTGGTTTAGTGAAAGAAAGAATATATATATTCTTATCTTCATATAAATTATTGTTCTTCAAATTTTATGAATCCTAAAGGATGTTTCCTAGTTCATTGATGCTATAGTAGTCTTTCATCTCTTTTAGCTACGACAATTGTCTACCAAGTATGTAATCGGTGCTTACATATGAAGACTTGACTCGAGTCTGAGTGGTATTTTTCTAGCTAACAGGGATACAACATGTTTCCATTTCTTAACCAGAAATCGGAACAATGCAATGGCAAGTATTTTTTGTTCATATGTTGGACGTAAAGTGCAAAACCATGTCCTTTTACGAAGGGAATTACGGCAACATAAACAGTCTGCAAGAAACGTTTTTGCTAACTATGCAGAGCAGACGACAATTCATGAGCATAAATAGTGAAAAAGAGAAAGCAAAAGATATAAATTAATCTAGAAATTGTATATTTAAACCGCAAAGTCAGTATCTCCGGAAACAACAAAATAATTTTATTAACATTTTACAACATAATTAAAAAAAATATATTCAGAACAAATTAATTAATTATATATAATTATATAACAAACATATAAATAAATTATTATATTTTAATTGAATTAAATAAAATATATAATTATTAACTATTAAAATTGATTTGCTCAAAAATTTATTCATAATATCACCTTATGACTATATAAAAAAAAATTAATTTGGGACATTTTATTAAAAGACTTGCTGCTTATAAGGCCATCTCCAACGCACGGTAAAACCTGCACTAAACGCCATAATTCACGCTAAATTTTGCTCCAATCCAACGCTAAAAATGGCGCTATTTTGGAGTTATCGCCATATCTTTTTTTTTTTTTTTTTTTTTTTTTAATTTATTATTTAACACATCTTTTAATTTATATTTACACATTTTACTCAAATACATTTAAATTATAAACGAATAAAAATACAACCAACATTAAATTAAAATTAATTAAAATTATATGAATAATCAAATTAAATACAATTAATAAAATATATAAAATTACCTCAATTTTTATATTAAATAAAAACATACAAAATATTACCACTAAATTTTTATATTAAAAACAAACCTACAAAAAAGCCCAATTATAATATAAAATATAAATAGTAATAAAAATATCAAGTTTTTATATATATATTAAATAGAATTATGTAAACATTTAAATTAAATCTAATTAATAAAATTTAAATTATTTAAATTTTGACATATGTTATACACAAACACGTAAAATATCACTATAAAATATTTATATTTAACAGTATTAATTAAAATTACTATAAATATTTAAATTGAATACATAACAAAATATATTTAAAATGCATTCTTTATAACATAGATTAATATATAAATTTAATAATTATGTAGATTAAATTTGAGTCCTCAAATAACATATTTATTTATAAGCAACAAGTAAAATATATTAAATAGTGAGAAATTATGGTAAGTTGTAAAAAATATATAAATAAAATATTTTTTTTGAAGTAAAAAATAAAATTATAATTATTACTGTTTGATATGATAAATATTATAAAATAGGATAAAAAATAAAATAATATGTTGGAGATGTTCTAAATCTCACTCTAATAAAATTCTAAAAAAAAAAATTTATTTTTATATTCTTAAGTTTTCCCTTTTATGAATTTTAAGAATTTATGAAAATCTTTTACTTCAATTTTAAGAATTTATGAAAATCTTTTACTTTATTAAATATATTAATAAATCACAATGATTTGTATGTTTTCTTAATATATGAAATTAAATAAATAAGAAAAATTAAATAAAATAATTAAAATTAAATTTTTTAGTAAGTTTGGGTTAAAAAAAAAAAGAAACAGTATCCTCTCGGAATAAAAAAAAAAAATTCAGCTTTTATCATTTATCCAAAGTTTTTTACCTAATTTGTACTCGTAGAAATGATTATGTGTGCTTACGTGCACACCTTCTAAAATGATCACATTGTAAAAGTACTTCATGATGGACCCACTGAAACACTGACTAAAAAGCGGGGCCAACATAAAATCTCTCACGTGCTCAAAGGCGCGTGACATGCAAACCTCATTTTTCTAGACTCTCACTAGTAGTAGGCTGTAGGCTAGCTGATATTCTCTTCTTCAAAACGAATTTCTCCGTTCTCACTCAGTTTCCGATAACTCAAAAGCCGGTGGTGACCACCGGAATCAGAACCTTAACCAGTTTCCACCACCAACATACAAAAACGACACTGTCGTATCACCTCGGATGCTCTCTTCACTTCTCTTTAATTCACCTTCCCTTCAAATTCCCTTCAGCTCACACCCCAAAAACCTAAAACCCTCACTCTCTCTCTTCTCCTTCTCTGTAGCAATGAAGGACCGGCCGCCTTCATCATACGGCTCCGTTTATGTCCCTCCACACCAGCGTCTCCGTTCCGTTATTACCACGCCGAATTATAGCTCCGCCTCTGCTGCTTCTCCAGTTGACTCTAATGTTCCTGATAATCAAGCTTCTGTTTTAAACCCTATAAATAGCTCTCCTGTACCTTACTACCAACAACAACAGCGGAGGAACGGCGGTGGTGATGGTAATTATGTTAATAATAACAATAACAATACTAATCATAAGTTCATTTCTGCCTACGATGATTGTGTTTCTGAGGAAGGATCCGATCGTGAGATGGAGTCCTCAATGGCTTTACCTGTGAGTGATTCATAAATGTATATGTTCTTTTTTGGCGTTTATTGTTGGATTTATTTCACTTGAGATTTGGCTTTTGAAGTATGAACTCCTGTTTTCGGCACTGGTTACTCTTTAATGTTTGCTGGTTTTCTAGTTGTTCTTGAATTAATCCTTTTTATTAATCTCATTTTCTTTTAAATTATGAATTTATCTGAGTTTTCACGAACTGGGATTCTTAAGCAGTGTTGGTTTTGGTTATAGTATTCAAATCCCCGTTTGTAAAGTCTCCATTGGACTAATGGTAAATTTTTCGGAACAAGAAGGGTTTAAGTTTATTGAGTTGTAAATTGATATTAATTAGACAACATATAGAATTCAATTGTGGAGGGAAAAAAATGGGTTGTTGAAAGTAGTTCTGCAAAACATTATCCTCCTGATTATGGGTTTTGATGATGCCCTAATGATTGCTTGCTTAGGTCAAATGTTGGACCAGAGGTTTCTCTTTCCTGTTTGCTATTGTGATTGCTGAGATTTAGTGCTCCCTACCGTTAGCGAAGGTTGGAATCCTTGGTTGCTTTTGTTGGAGGTTTTGTTTGCTTGTTTGCTTGAGCAATTTTCATTGTCGGTTATGGTAAGGAGTCAGTAAGCACAATGATGTCTTGTTCTTTCACAACCTTCTCATGCCAACCATTTTGCCTGCTAGTGCTTTATTATGTACTTTGTCCTAGATATTTCTTAGTTTTCCCCACTATTATCTTGCCTTTTTGTGTAGAAACCCCCATCATCTATGAGTTCACTGTCTATTTCTTTTTCATTCTGATGATTGTAGTTACAAGTCCAACTTTGCGTAAGAAAGCAGAATTAGATGTCCTGATGTGCTTGATTGAGTTGGTTTTAGCAGCAAAACATTTACCCATGGTAAACACCTAATTTACAGTCATAAAGTTTTTAGTAAGATTGTGACTCTGATGCATGCCTTTATAGTGAAGAAATTAATGGCATGCACCACTAGTATTGCAATGCTTGAGCATGATTTGCCAGTGATAGAAAATTGTTTTCTCTTGTCAATGGATTGAAAAGATTGCCTTTATTGAGACTGCAGCGGCGTCTAATTACCATTCTGTTTTTGCTTCGCTTTGTGCATTTCTTTGTTTTGCTTTGCCTGAAACTAATATCTTGCATTGAGCAAAGATGGAACTAGGAGGCATGTGGTTGAGATTGAGCTGTGAGGAGGCAATGCAATTCTATAGGTTTGAGTCCATCAGCATTAAAAATCTATGTAGGAAGTAATTACCAAACATTTGGCACTGGGATAATTAAAGAAGTTGACCAGCAAGATATTAGTGCCATATGAAAATGTATTTCTGTAGGGAGCCAAATTCTCAATGCGGTTTTTCTTGTGAATGGGTGGTAGAATTGGGAGCTATATTCTTCATGTTTTGCAATCTCAATATGTAGAAATCTTACAATGAATTTAGTTGCAAGTTTCTATATATGTGTCTCAGTGTGTGCATTAGAGAGGATGGGCCGTAGGAGAGTCCAATGCTTATAGATATCATTGTTTCCTACTTTTTTGTTTACTTTATGTCTTACTTTCCCGTCCCTAGGTTTGTAGAAAGGAGGTTGTGGAGGGTCTAAACAAGATTCGTACGGGGCAATATTAGGAAGGGGTTTAGATCTCATTTCACACGGTAGATTGGATGTTATGTCTTTTACATTAGTCAATGAGGTTCTCTTCAAAGAGTGGATTTGGACATTTATGGTGGGATGATATGCCTTTGGTAAATGATTATGGCATCCAAGTACGGTGTGGAGAGAACTACCAAGGCACGTGCTAGACATATCACACTTGTGCCTATGTTCAAATGTGGATGCATTTAAAAGGTTCTAAAGATACATCAAAAGATATTCAGAATAGAGCTTATTCATTATAATTTTCACTGATATGACTCTCTCTTTATGTTAGTATTTAGACATAATGTTGGTCATTTGATTTTAATAATAAGCAATATGTTACATCCCTTGGGTCTCTTGGGTTATTTTTATTGCTGGAGTGACATGTGTAGTTAATTTTCTAAAATATCATACTTGTTTTTGCTTATTGATTACTGTTTCATTTGTATTTGTAAGGGTGCTTCCCTTTCTGATAACATTGAGGAGTGGAAGCGGAAGTTAACCTTGCTTTTGCGAGACAAGGAGAAGCAAGAGTTGGTCTCAAGGGAAAAAAAGGACAGACGTGATTTTGAACAAATAGCGGCTGTGGCGTGTAGAATGGGTTTGTATAGGTATCTTACATTTCATCAGAATATATGCTTCAATCATGTGTTGGTTTCTACTGGTAATCTCAACTGAAATTATTTTTGCAGCCACCTGTACGTAAAAGTTGTTGTTTTTAGTAAGGTCCCCCTGCCAAACTACCGATTTGATTTGGATGATAAGCGTCCACAGAGGGAGGTATTTTCTCCTAGATCTATTATCTAAATTTTTTTCTTGTCTGATATTGTTTGGCTCATGCACCAAAGTAATGTGTTTCGTTAACTTTGCAAGCTGCTATATATATCACTTAGATACCCACTTGTATCTTTCTGCCCACCATTAACTAACGTCACTTACTGCTCTACTTTTCCAATTGACAATGTTTTATGCTTCAGTTAATTCTAAGCACTTGTATTTCATTTAGGCATGGATGTGTTTCAAATGGTCTTCTATTCTAGGTTTCTTCGGTTCATTTTGCTGAAGCACGTATTTGAAAATCCTTTGTTCCTTGGGTTAAGAAGACCATCTATTATTTCTATATGTCCCGCTTTAATTTTCTTGTATATTAGTCAGACATTTTATCAAGCATTTCAAACATTGGCAGGTGAGCTTACCTCTCGGTTTGCTAAGAAGAGTTGATGCCTATCTTGGAGAATACCTCTTTCAAAAGTCCAAAACAAAGGAAAGCTTTCCTGACTTTTCCTTTTCTAGATCAAGCAGCGGCAGTAGTCTAGCTACTGATGAAGGGCTTTTTGAGCAGCCAGAGCCACTGGCTTCCAGCAAGGCTGTTATGGAGAAAATTCTATGGCGGAGAAGTTTGCAACTCCGAGATCAGCAATGTGCTTGGCAGGTTCATCTTACCCTTAAAAATATGGAACTATCATATTTCTATTTTTGTATGAACACATCCCTTTTGTTCGACTTCTGTTCAAATCCACAAATAAGCATTATCTTGGGTGATAATAGCTGTCAGGTTTCTTTGCACAGAATATTGCTTACAAATTGTGGAAGGCTACTTTTGTTGTGTTTTAAAAACCAGATTGGATGGGCTTGTCCTACCAAAGAACTCGTTATACCATTGGTCTGGTCCCACAGCAAATGTTTAGTTGTTCTCTGAAATTACATTAATGTTAAAAAATTTTGGTATTTAGTATGATTTTATGAATTGTAGAAGAAAATAATTCATTAAAATTAGTGTATGTTTAAAATTTTAGAATTTGATATAATGTTATGAATTTTAGAAAAGAAAATTCTAATTTAAAATTAGTCTTTGTCAAGTAGGAAAAAGGAAAAAAAAGCTTAATTTGGGATTTTTTTTAATGGATACTTGTTTTATATCCTGCCTGCTCCTTTTTAAATTCTTTTCTGATTAATGTTGGTCCTAAAATAAATTTTGATGTTCATATTAAAGACTAATGCTACTTTTGGATGTTAATATGTCTTTTTGGTTTTAAATCATTCTACCCTTTCTAGCATCTTTCTGATTACAAATCTTGATTTAAAGTGTGAATTATTGGAGTTCTTTCTAAAATTATTTTTAGGATTCTCTGGAAGGCCAAAAAATGCTGGAATTTCGGAAAAGTCTACCCGCTTACAAAGAGAAGGATGCAATATTGACAACCATTTCACAAAATCAGGTTTGAACAGAGAATATTATTGTTCTTGTTACCAATTGCTCATGCCAACATTTTATGGATAACTTCTGTCATGTAGCATTATGTCAAATTCAGGTGTTGACTATTCCCATGAGAAAATGAAAGCATTAATCATGCAAATTTGGTTTGGTCTAAAGCTATTTGAGCTTCTTTGTATGTGTCATGCTTGTTTTTTGTGTCTGGTTGGGTACTTCACAGTTATATTCTTTATTTGTCCATTATATTTTTTGAGTTTAGGTTGTCAATTAGCTGGTTCACTTGTCCACTACTTCAATCTCATTTTAATTAAAGGTTGTTTCAGTGTATTTGTGGCACAAAGTTCAGGTTTGGTTTTTAGGCTTCTTTGATAGATAGGACTAGTTTGAGTTAGGTAAAGCTCAATTCATTTGAAGTTCATGAACCTGGTTGTTTGTAAGCTCATAAGTCTGCTTGTCTATAAATTTATTATTAATTGATTTTGGCCTTAAGTTTTATGAGTATTTATTCATAATATTTAAAACTGTTAATTGAATGAGAATCATATAGAGAACAACATATAGTACAATCCTTTGGAGGTTACACGTTTTACCATACAAATTATTAAAAAGACCGAAGATTGTTAAATTTTTAAAATTGTTTAAAATAAATATGTAAATATTTTGAATAATTTTATTTAAAACTTAAGTCTATTGAGAGACAATTTGGCTCAATTTTGCTTTGTATGACAAATGAGTATATATGAACTGGGTCGCTCTTAACTTGGCTCAACTCTTTTAATAAATGAGCTAATCTGAAGCCTAAATTTTAATGCTCATTTTATAAACGAGCCAAGCTTGTGCTTGTCAAAACTAATTTCGGCTTATTTGCTGTCTTAATTTTGTTGTTACTTCTTAAATCTTCATTCTTTTGTTTTCTTGTTTTGCATTATGTGCTGTGAACTGAGGAATTTATAATAGCCACTTTCCTATTCCCATTATACTCCTTTATGATAAACACAGCTGTAAAAGTTCTGGTATAATTACTTTACCTCTAAGTCGTGCAGAAATATTCTAATTGTGGAAGACAAGACCATTGTATGAGATGTTCATGTTAACCGAAATGTCTGACTTGTCCGATTAACTGTCTGTTAACTAACCCAAGAGATTGGTTTTGCCTAATGAATACTTTGCTATGGTTATGATTTTAAAGAACCCAAATTGTCGATTTGGATGTCAGTATGATATAGTCAAAACCGAAAATTGTTTATATCTAACCTGAACTGTTTCTTTATGTTTAAAGTTCAAATGCTGCATTCTATATTATCATGAAGTTTTTCAGTGCTTTCCAGCAGTATGGGTTCCCTTTTTGGCTACTTCTCTCGAAATAGTTTAACACCTATTTTTGGGCTGTGAGAAGAGTTCAAATAGGAAAAGAGAAAAATGATGCATCATTTTCTGTTGCTGCCAATAAAAATGTTCTTTCTTAGTTTCAGTTAGAAATAAATTATGAGGTTAGTCGCTTTTGACTTGGTTGTTGTGAAAATAAAAAAGAAAATATTCTTGTTTTTCACCCCAATTGGACTTAAAAATCTGAGAGAGCTCTTTGATTTGAGTTTTTGAGTAACCAAATAGAAACTGATATATTACAAAAAGAGATGTTATTTGTGTTTGTTACTGGAAGAAAAAGGCATGTAAAACTCCATATAGGATCATCTCCAATGGTGCTCTTTATTTTAAAGAGCATCTTAATCAATTTTTGAATATGAATAGTGTAAATTTTTCTATAGTCCAATGGACTCTTAAAATTTTTAATTTTTAATTTTGATTTTGCTTTTTTTCCATAAAGCATTAATGATTTTAATTTTTTTCCCTCCTTTTCATTTTACAACATTTTCCTCTTTTTATTTCATGAGAGAATTAATAAATAGCATGAATGGAAAGTTGTAAATTTAAAATAAAGATTGAAATTGGCTTTCTAGATATGGAGAGTCAAATTCACTATCTATTTTAAATTTAAATAATAAAGAGCCCGTTGGAGTTTTGTTTTCTTTTATTGACACTTTATTATAGAGACTTTGGGGCATATAAAGAGCCCATCGGAGATGCTCCTACCTGAAATTACAAGCCGACCTGTCACAAACCGACATGTTCAGTCAGTTGTAGTTTGGTATTTCTTTCCAATAATTGCTTGGGTTGGTGGAAAAAAATAAGAATGTAACTATCTAAGTAGGTATGGGATTTTGGAATGTTGTCGAAATTTTTAAATTTGGCTGTTGGCACATCCCATACTAGTTTATCTATGTGCAATTTTTTTTATTTTTTTTATTTTTTATTTTTTATTTTATTTTTTATGGTGCCCATGAATTAATACATCCTTTGATAGTAAATACCATGCAATTATCATATCTTCATGATTTATAATAGTCAATATCATGCAATTATGATTTCTTCATGATTGATAATGATGGCTTGAATTTTGTGTTTTACAGGTGGTTATTATCTCAGGTGAAACTGGCTGTGGCAAGACCACCCAAATTCCCCAGTTCTTGTTAGAATCTGAGATAGAATCTGTTCGAGGCGCCGGTTGCAGTGTTATATGTACTCAGCCAAGACGAATATCTGCTATGTCTGTTTCTGAAAGGGTTGCTTCAGAAAGGGGGGAGAAGTTGGGTGAATCTGTGAGTTCCATCTCAAACACAGTCTGGGGATATTTTTCCAAATTACCACCTTCTATGAATAAAATGTTAAAGAAAATTGACAATGATATTTCTGCTTCTTATCTTTAAAGGTTGGATATAAAGTTCGGCTTGAAGGTATAAAAGGAAGAGATACCCACCTTCTCTTTTGCACCACTGGCATCTTGTTGAGAAGATTGCTTGTTGATAGAAATTTAAAGGGCATAACTCATGTTATTGTGGATGAGATTCATGAACGTGGAATGAATGAAGGTAAATTGGTAGTTGCTTTGAGTTTTATTTTTTGAACGGAAGACATCTTTCCCTCTAATTTGAATTCTCTTCTTCATTCGTCAATAAAATTTTATTCTTTTATCTGAAAAAAAAAACCATTGTGGATGATGGACTCTGATTCTTTCCATGAACATTTGATGCCAGACTTTCTGCTTATTGTCCTTAAAGATCTGCTTCCTCGGCGGCCAGAACTTAGGTTGATTCTGATGAGTGCAACCCTCGATGCAGAGCTTTTCTCATCCTACTTTCGTGGAGCTCCAATACTTCGGATTCCAGTAAGTGTAAATAAAGAAGCCTTCAATCATGGCTTTTTAAGGGGAAAAGGGGTACTAAACATTATGCTATGCTTGTGTTTGGACATAGATGCCTTGCTGCTGCTTCCTTATCACCAGTTACATTTTTATTTAACAAATATACTTTATCGGCTTTGGCTGTATGCTATGTTCTATTTGCTGTTTGTTTTTGTTATATCTTTTCTTCGTATGTTATGATTATGCATTCTTGTCAGCATGTTGGTGTGATGTCTGGAGTCTGCTCCTTACACTGATATGGTGGAATTCCAAATATTGATTTATCCATCTATCTATTCATAGGAAGATTTTCCTATGGATTCTGTGATTTTCTGCCTTTGTTTGGGAACAGTGGAAACGGAGGGGAATTGAAAGAAGGGAGATGAAAGTTTCATTGCCCAACGAGCTTTCCAATATTTGGGAAGCTAGAGAAAATAGGGGGAATGGGCTATCATTAGGGAAATAATCCCATGTACCCACCAAAAATCTTTCCCCTCAATTTTGGAGGAAAGTGTGAGGAATTGTATTTCAATATAGAAATAAAGAGTAAATAAGTAATTTTAATTTATTTCCCCTCTTTTTCGTTCCATATTTTCATCCCTTCCTAAACATGACTGGAGATGCAAAAATTCTTTTCTGCTCATATCCTTTCCTCTACTTATTTTTCTCTTACTTTTCCTTCCGCACCCCAATTTTTTCCCAAACATAGTTCTAATCTACCTGTATAAGAGCTGTAATGAATATAAATTTATAGAAATGGAAAATTAGTTAAACAATTGTGATATTAAAAATACTGGGATGGTTTCTAATCTATTAAAACGTGTCTTTGTAATGATACTCTTTTTTTCTCCTAGTATTTATTGAGTCCTATTTAATTGCATATCTTTCATTTAGTGGGATGTGTCTTCTGTCATGTTCTTACTATGGTTGGGTAAAGCCTATTTATCTGAGGCATCTATAAGTTGTGGCATGTAAATTTATTTTTGTATGCATCCAGTTTTATTTAATTTATGGCAGATGTTATATCAGAATCCAGCTGTTGAAAAGCTTGGTCTAATTAGGGACTTTTTTTATGGATTAATTAGGGTTTTACGTACCCAGTGCGAACTCATTTTCTGGAAAACATCCTGGAAAAGACGGGCTACAGATTAACACCATACAACCAAATTGATGATTATGGCCAAGAAAAGGTGTGGAGAACGAGTAAACAAGCTCCAAGAAAGAGGAAGAGCCAAATCGCTTCCGCTGTTGAGGTATTTGAAGTTCTTATGGAGGGTATGCTGCTTCTATAATTTTCATTATTTCCTGATTTATTTTTTCTCATTTTGGCAACACTCGATCAGGATGCGCTAAGAGCTGCTGATTTCAAGGAGTATAGTCCTCAGACTCGGGAGTCTTTGTCATGTTGGAATCCTGATTGCATTGGGTTTAATCTCATTGAATATCTTCTGTGTAGTATATGTGAAAATGAGAGGCCTGGTGCTGTTCTAGTTTTTATGACAGGGTGGGATGACATAAGCTCTCTGAAGGACAAGCTCCTGGCTCATCCTACTTTAGGAGATCCAAGCAGAGTTTTGTTGCTTACTTGCCATGGTTCTATGGCTAGCTCAGAGCAGGTAAATTTATTATTTTAATCATTTAGTTGTTAATTTCATTGATTGCATAGTTGCTTGTTACTCATGCATGCAGTTTAGCAAATTAATAATCGATCAACCAATGCTGCCATAATTAATATTCATCAGCAGCAAAAGAATGAATAGGAAATTGATACTACATGTTTTAGCTGCATCTTGCCTAAGATGTTTTTATAATTTTATTATCAAATTTCTAATGAGATTGCATAGAAAAATTCATCTTGCTACTTCTGTATTCTTTTTGAAAAGAATTTCTGAGAAGATTTATCTGGACTGTTCGCAGAGATTAATATTTGACGATCCCAAAGATGGTGTCAGGAAAATAGTGCTAGCTACTAATATTGCTGAGACAAGTATCACAATCAATGATGTTGTTTTTGTACTTGATTGTGGAAAGGCAAAGGAGACTTCATATGATGCACTGAATAACACTCCTTGCCTGCTTCCTTCCTGGATTTCGAAGGTTTCTGCTCAACAAGTAAGGTCTTCTTCTGTTTGACTTTTGATCTCTAAGATAGATTCCAGTTTTAATTTGTTATATGCAAGTTATAACGATGATTTAGTGCAGTTGAAGCAACGGTTGGGTAGTGTAAATTTAGAGATGTGGTTCCCTCCCCTCCCCACATCAAATTTAATCTCTAATTCGTATGCCTCGATGTCGTAGGGGAGGGTGTGATGCATCTGAATTGTTGAAAATGCTGCATTTTATCTTCTTCTGTATTGTGGAAACTTAATGCTACATGTGCTTATCTTTTGAAATATATAGTACAATACAGGAATGTTGAAGTGAAGGCTTCATTTTGGTAAAATTGCTTTTTCAGCCTGTTGTTATTGTATTTTACAGTAATAAAAAACAACAGAAAAAGGCAATTTACCAAACATACCCAAAAATTTTCAGCTGCTATAATTTTTAAACTACTACTCTTTCTTAGATGTTATAGCAAATAACATTTGTTGACAGGTGGTGATGGTCCTCTAGTTAAATTTGTTTTGGGTCCATGGTTTAAACAATATCCTATTTGTTCCAAATCAATTATGTTGATGATGCAGTTAGAAATAGAAATAGAAAGTGGGATATGCTTTTAAACGAAGTAGAATATAATCTGAATATGAAGACATGTAAATATATTAAGTGAATTTGTCTTAAAAGCCTAACACGAGTAATGTGGTCAAATTAGCTAACAATTTTTTTTTTTTAACTGATTAGCTAAGCATATATGAAACTCTTCCTTTAAAGTTACTCTCAGCTTTGTAGAGCATTCCAAATCTTCGTCTAATTCATAATAGTTCTTGCTTATGGCGTCCACCAAAAAAAAAAAACACAAACAAAAAGATGTGGAATGTGGTGAACCACAAATAAAATTACGATGTGGAAGCAAGACTGTTTAAATGGTTCTTCCAATTGTAGATTTTAGATGACCTAGGACTAGGAGTTAGATTGAACTGGTGCATCAGTTAGGGGTGGTTTGGGTGCTCATTCAATCTTAATTGGACCATCTGTTTCTGCCGTCTTGTTCTAAGAGATTGTTTGGTATAAATTAATCTTATGAAATTTTATGGAATTGTTTACTAAATAAATATTTTCATGTTTAGTATTAATCAAAATTCATTTAGATAGTGTTTGGTATAAAATTGTATGGAATTCATTTAATTTGCAAATGAATTGCATTAAAAAATTCATTTATAAATGAATTTTCATGTTTGGGTTTACTTTAGAATTCATTACAAATAGCTTTATTAGTTTGTTCTTAAAATTTATTAGTTGTAGTAGCTTGTACCTTTATTAAGTTTAGAGTTATTTTGCTAATTCTATCAATTTTAGTAGGATTTAGTTCAAAGAATTAAAAATGTAAAATTCTAAATGAATTTTCATTTATACCAAACATGAAAATGTGGATTTGTAAATGAATTACATAAAATTTTATGGAATTCATTTATACCAAACAAGCTCTTACAATTCTACATTTTTAATTATATGGAATTGATTACAGTTGAACTAAATTCTATCAAAATTTATAGAATTTGAAAAATGAATATCAAATTTAACAAGGGTACAAACTATTAAAGCTAATGAATTATAAGTACACACTTTATCTAAAATGAATTCTATAGGTGATCCAAACATTAAAATTCATTTGTAAATGAAATGAATTTCATATGGATTTATTCCAAATACTATGCAAATGCATTTATGTAGTCATGCAGTTTCAAATGAGCTTGCCCATTTTATTATTGATGTGGCTCTAGGATTTCACAGTTTGAGCAATTTCCTGTTCAAATCAACTGTCAATGAGGCCTACAATAAATTTCTAAGAAACTCAAAATAACTTGATAATTGGTCTAAATTTTTGGGGATGGTTGTATCCGTTAGAGGTCGGACCAAGTATTTTGTATGCTAATACTTGGTCCCAAATTTATCCTATTTAATTTTATTTTGCAAAGAAGAGAAAATTAATTTTATTCTTATAATTTATAATAGGTCTGACGACAAAAATTCCTAAGCCTTTGCATCATTTTAAATTTAGGCCCTTTTTTTTATATCAACTATCAACTTTAATATCTGCCCCAAGTTCAGGTTTCTGTCAGTATCTGGCCGTTGCTGGCGCTAGTTGATTTCTATATGGCATGGGCCTGTGCCTAGTTAACATTATTGTGGTGCACACCCAGACCTAGTAATCCTAGCTGGCCAATATTTAAACAAGTTGATTGTTCGATAAAATAATTTTTTCTTAAAAAATAAAAGTGGCGAAAATTGAATTTCTGACCAAGGTCTTGGATCTTTTTGTTACAAAGCTGTTTGCTTTTCATAAAAAAAATACTAACCGAAGGTATTGAAGGGGAGGGTTTCTTTAAACAAGAAGAAATTGGGTCAAGTATTCAATCAAATAATATTGAACATGTTTCCTATCTCTTTTTGAGAAAGAAGTGACTATTGCTCATCTCTCTTGACCTTGACACATATTTGTCCCAGGGGAGGAGTAATATCAGTTTTGGTTCATGTTAGAATGTCTGTTTTGCTGTATCTGATTGACTGATTTCTACTGGAGTCATTTTTAAGTTATGGGTTTCTTTACGATGCACACATTAATTGACTATGTTTTGCTTGCTTTATTGCTGCATATATTGTAGAGAAGAGGAAGAGCTGGCCGTGTTCAACCAGGAGAATGTTACCATCTCTATCCTAGATGTGTATATGAAGCCTTTACAGAGTATCAATTGCCAGAAATTTTGAGGACACCTTTGCAGTCTCTTTGTCTGCAAATCAAAAGTTTGAAACTCGGAAGCATCTCTGAGTTTCTTTCTCGGGCTTTGCAGTCACCTGAGTTGTTGGCGGTAGTGTCAATTTAATCTCTTCGAACCTGTTTTCCTATCAACATGGCTTATTTGAATTTCCTTTTTTCTAATATTGCCCCTCAGAATTTATTCATCACTTCCCATTCGTGCAATGATTTTCCCATCTCAACCTCACTTTTTTCCCTTACGAATTTTTTTTTTCGCAGGTTCAAAATGCTATTGAATACTTAAAAATTATTGGGGCTTTGGATCAGAATGAAAATTTGACTGTTCTAGGTATGTTTGAATTATATATTTTTTTTAATGCTTGTAACTTATCCTAATTTTTTATAAATGGTAACTAAATTCTATTACTCAACAGGAAGGTATTTGACTATGCTTCCCATGGAGCCTAAACTTGGAAAAATGCTCATATTAGGTGCTATCTTCAATTGCCTGGATCCAATATTAACTGTTGTTGCTGGGCTTAGTGTCAGAGATCCTTTCTTGACACCGATGGATAAGAAGGATGTAAGTTGGCTTTCAATCTTTTGTTGCTCGATGAGGGTTGCGTTTTCTTTATGTTTCAATTAGAATTATATATTAGAGTCAATCTTTAATCTTGTGAATTTTATTTATATATTTGTCACAAGCAGCCCTAATGGCTCTAACAACACTGAGCCAACATGGGCAAAGACACCTCACACTGGCCTCCAAAGATCCTATCTGCCAAAACCCCTCTTGAGGTGTTAAAATAATAAACTCCTACCTCTAGACCTTGGACAAAATTGCTGACAAGTCTGCACACATCCATTTAAATGACACGACACAACAAAGAGTTAGGCTGGTTCAGGTCATAAATGAGTCGACTCATTTAGAACACGCTTCATGTCGTGTCTTACATGGGTTGACCCATCTAACCTGAATAAACTTGTAATAGCCTGTTTAGTTAACTGGGTTCACGAGTTAATACATAATACACTACCTGACTAGACCTATTAAGACCCATTTAATTTATATGACCCAGTTAATATATTCATGTCATATTGGGGTTAAACAGGTCATGTCCAGTAACCTGTTCAATAAACATGTTTATTGAACAGGATAAACAGATCATGTTGAATGATCTGCTTCATCAACATTTCCATGTTAGAGTTCAGAGTTCTGATGCATTAATTTAAATGGGTTGCGTTGGGGTTGAACATTTTTATGTTATACCTGTGCGTGGACACTACCCGTTTATGGCACAATAACATAAATTGCTAGCCATATATTTAGTTGAATTATTCACTTAATATTTGAGTCATTTTGCAAAATTTGAAAAACTATTCATGATAGTGGCAGTCAATTAAGTCCAATACAGTTTGATTCCATCCGATTCAGTTATTTAATCCTCTGGACATAAGGGAAGCCCAATACTTTTACTTTTTACTCCTTGCACGAGAGTAGAGACAAAGAGAGCCTCTAGACTATTTCCTAGAGAGTTCAACTTCTTGAGCTCCATATTCAACAGTTTACATGCTCACGTACACAATTCATTCTCTCTTCCTCGTTTATTTTGTTGTTTTGCTTTTATCTGCCATTCTCTTATCTTCCCATTTATTAAAATCCCAATCATTCCATAAGACAATTCTGTTGGTATTGGAGCAATTTGGCCAGGGCACCACCAGTGGCAGTGGGTTGTTTGAAACAGTTGCCATTCTCTGAAGTTTTACTTCTAATGGCCCATCTGGTTCTTTGATCACATGTTTCAAATAAAATTGTTTATCTAATTAATATAAATTCAGTACTATAACAGACAAGAACATAATATTTAAGGTTTTCTCTATCCTAGTGAAGAAATCTGGCATATGTATATTGTGGTACTTTTTCCATGACTTGTTTGAAATATAAAGATCAATTATGTATGTATTTCCCACTGTGCAGCTTGCGGAGGCTGCTAAATCTCAATTTTCCCGTGATTATAGTGACCACCTAGCTCTTGTCCGGGCCTATGAGGGCTGGAAAGATGCTGAAAGAGATTTTGCAGGATATGATTATTGCTGGAAAAATTTTCTCTCAGTACAATCTATGAAAGCTATTGATTCTCTTCGGATGGAGTTCTTCTCCTTGCTTAAGGATGCTGGACTGGTTGATAGCAACATGACCACCTGCAATGCATGGAGCAATGAAGAGTATCTCATTCGAGCAGTTATTTGCTATGGCCTCTATCCAGGAATTTCCTCTGTTGTTGTGAGTCATTTGTTATTTTTTAGTGTAGATCATGCTAATACCATTTATTTGGCATGGCTTATTTATTTCACGTATTTTATGGTAAAGATGTTGGGACTCTTTATCTCAAAAAAAAAGAACAGAAAAAAAACAAAGTGATACAATTAGTATGCTTCTCTATCATTTTGATGGTCTCTAATCTAATGCCTGCACAGCATAATGAAAAGTCATATTCTCTGAAAACGATGGAGGATGGACAAGTGCTTCTTTATTCTGTGAGTCTCGTCTTTCTAATTATCATAGATAAATTTTCAGTTCCCAAATTACTACTAGGTCCTCTAAATTTTTCTTTTTTTTGTTTATTTTGTTTTAATTGCATGTTTTTTTCCCTAGAACTCGGTAAATGCACGGGAATCTAGAATTCCTTATCCATGGCTGGTTTTCAACGAGAAGATAAAGGTTAATGCTATTTTCCTTCGGGATTCAACAGCTGTTTCTGATTCCGTGTTGCTTCTGTTTGGTGGAAGCATCTCCAAGGGGGACACCGTAAGTGTTCTTTTTCTTTTTCCTCCACCGCATGTTTTCTTGATCATATGGTTAAAGTAATGAATCTATGGAATTATGCATGATGATCTGATAGGATGGACATTTGAAGATGCTGGGAGGATATTTAGAATTCTTCATGAAACCTGCTATAGCTGAAATGTATCAGACTTCGAGGAGAGAACTTGATGAGCTGATTCAGACCAAAGTAAGTGAAACTTTGGGTGCAAACTCATTCTGCATGAACTGATATAATTCCACTGTTTTTGTTTACATTGGTGATCGTCTTTTTCTTAAATGATTTTTCTGAAGATTCTTTTGGCACTAACTCTATCGTGCTCCTAAAATTCACATTATGGTTTTTTGTTTGTATGCTTGTCTTTGGCTAAAGAATACTGTTTAAGAGTGTTAGTAATGTAATTAGTTGTCCTTGATGAATGTGGGCAGCTTTTGAATCCCAGGATGGATATACATGCATATCATGAGCTTCTATCTGCCATACGTTTACTGGTTTCAGAGGATCAATGTGATGGCAGATTTGTATTTGGTCATCAAGTCCTCAAGCCCTCAAAGATATCTGTTATGGCAACACAGCCAGCCCTAGTTTCAAGGACTGCAAGCGGACCTGGAGGTGATAATTCCAAGAGTCAGCTCCAAACATTGCTAACCAGGGCAGGATATGCTGCACCAATATACAAGACAAAACAGTTGAAGAACAACCAATTTCGAGCTACTGTGGAGTTCAATGGAATGCAAATTATGGGGCAACCTTGCAACAACAAAAAGAGTGCAGAGAAAGATGCAGCAGCTGAGGCCCTGCAGTGGCTGATGGGTGAGACCAAGACAGGCCATGAATATATCAATCACATGTCAATAATGCTAAAGAAAAGCAAGAAGGATCATTACTGACCTAGCATAGTCGAGCTTTCCATAGATGGTTTTTAATTTTTGGAATGCAACAAGCAGAGTATGTGCATAGCATGCCTGAGCACACTAAACATGTTCTCACTGTTATGTGGGTAACAGTCTCCTCTTCCCTCATTAAAGAGGAAGAAGACAGTGGAAGCTTTAACGTTATCTTGATGCATGGACACAGACGTTAGCGACTGAGGTGATAGGAATCTGGCACCAGAGTGGTGTACTCGTGCTAGTTACCCAAAGTTTTAGCAGAGAGAAGCTGGCTGGTTACAGTTGAGGGGAATGGTATTCATTTCTGTTCTCCAGTTCGTTTCTCTGCATTTGGAGCTGCATGATTGATGTTTCAAGGCAATGTGTTTTGTCGAGCATATTAAATGTGAGTGCAGCTGATTGGCCTGGTGGAAGTATACACACTGATTTTAGAGAGGAATATGACTATAGTTCAACCCTTTGAGTTGAATAGAACTATAATTTTTATTTTTGAGAAAAAAAAGGTTGATTCTTGTGTATGTTACTATGATGCTACACCTCAGACGCCTGTATATTATTGTAAAGGTTAGACTGAATCCTGAACAGTTTGTAGTGCTTCTCTTGTTATCAAAGGCTCCTGTGAAAAGGAGCTTACAGTATTTTCACTTCTTTTATTGTGGCAGGTTTTTCCTAAAATTAGCTATGTCTTCTTCACGCATTTTGCTGGAATGTTTCTTCGCGTGAGCAAATCTTACGTCTGCTGGTTGCTTGATGAAAGTTTGTGCTCGGTTTGATTTAATATCAATTTGGCGCAACTATCTGGTCGGCATTGAGCTTGGAAAAATTTTCTGATTGAAGTAGAATATTGGAGCATGAATGTGTCCAGCTGGTAAAACAAGGCTCGAGTTTATTACAATTGTTTTCCACACTTAATAGTTATCAGGCCCAAGAATGATATTTTTTATTTTTGAGTTTACTGATTCTTTTTTCGGTGCTGGTTTTGATTTTTTTGATTCATTGGTAATAATTGGCCTGAACTCTAGAAAATAAGGAGGTGAAAAAAAATATATTAGCATCTCCATTTTGATTACTGTAGCTGAGAGATTTACTAGAAATTTTCCATAAGGTATTTGGGGATTTTGCTAAAATAAAGACGATAATGGAAATAAGGAATAAGAATAACATTATTATAAAGGCTTAATTGCAAAAATAAAAATAATTATTTTATTGGAAACAAATACTCTCAGATGCTCATATTTTACTAAATTATAATTAAAAAATGAAATAAATTTATTTATTAATTAATAAATCATTATTTATGGTCTCATGAGAAGCAATATCCACCTTCAAGTTCCAAATTCCAATAGGTCTAATAAATTCTTTAATTTCTTTATATAGTAGAAATTAAATAACGAATTCTCCTTTTCAACCTTACAGAATAAGGGTAATTCTAATAAATTCTATCGGACTACATTATTAGACACTTTCGAATTATTTAACACTTCTAAAATATATATTCTTCCTTTTTTTTTTTTCTGTAAACATAATTAAATAATTATTAATTAAATTCAAAATGACTTATTTAACTTTATATCATTAATTTTATTTTAAATTAAATTATTATATTTTAATTAAATGTTATAAGAATAAAATAAAATAAAAAAAGATAAATATTATTTTAAAAATTTAAAACGAAAATTAAAAATGGAAATGTACAGATAAAAAAACCCGAAGTATATTAAAAAAAAAACAAATGAAGTGCTTAGACGTGAAGATGCAGTAATTGTTGAAGATGCAACAAAAAGAGGCAGTGAATTTGCCCCACCCTTGGGTTTTCCATAATCCAATTTATTATAGATTAGAGTAAGTTAATAAGATAAAAGCTTATTACAAAACCTCTTTTATAATATTTTTAAGAGACACTACTCTATACAGCGCTCTAAGATGTAATATTTTTGCGTAGTAACAATAACCTTTCTGCTGATTATTATAGTAGCCATGCAAAAGATCTTAAACACCAAAACTCAAATTCAGTGGTTTACTGTAACAAGATGAATTATGACTAAAAGAAAATCAAGTATTCTAAGATTTTTTCCAAATTAATCCCTATATATAGAACTAAGAAACCTTTTACTAAACTTTAATCCTTGATATTTGAATTTATATAGTACTTTCATCTTTAAGATTTGAAAATATTATGGATTTTAATCCTTCAAAAATATTTTATATTGGAATATTTTAGTATAAAATATTTTAGTTTCTCAGAATCTCTCTCCCCAATCTCAAAAATAAATAAACAATTAAAATTAAAAAAAAAAGACATTTATTTCACTGCTAAGGCTTTACTTCCATCTCTGGAGATGATCCTTCTATGACCTCAATCTTCTTCGGTCGTTTACGCAAAATTATAGGAGGATAGTGATTGTCACCTACCTTTGCAGGAACTATTACTATCTTCTCTAAGGCCACTCCTTGCATTTTCAAAAGCCCCAAGAAATGATCTTCATTTTCCGTTCCGGTAAATTGTTTCATCTTCACTTCCTTGAGCTTTGGCATTTGGAGACTAATTGGTTTATTTTTTAGTTCTTCCGAAAGTTCTTCCTGGAAAATAAACAATTTTTAAGAATTTCAGTTTGATGAGCAAATTGATAACTTCACCTCCGTTGCAACAATTAAAAGTACTCACATCTTTGTGCAGCTTGCGAAGATAATCAAGGATCATTGTCTCAATATTAGGAGTAACTTCAAGCAATGCAGCCATCCCGAGAAGATCATATTGTGTATATCCTGTTTGCAGCTCTAAATGTTTGAGATTGTAGAGTAGAAAGTCTTCGGAAAATTCTTCTTTTGGCACCAACTTTGGACATTGATATCATGCACGGTAAGTAATTAGATAAATTTCTCAAATATTATCGACTAAACTCAACTTTGAACTGCTATGTCAAGTGAAAAAATAAAGCCGACGCACTTAAATAACACAACCATAATATTGGGTAGGTAAAAGATTCATTAAGAGGGGAAAAAAAAAAGGCATGGGACACAGCAGAATGCTGGGAATTGTGCCCGAGATTGTTAATGTTCAAAAGCCAGAGACTGGAGCCAGCTTGCTTTTTTTTTTTTTTTTTTTTTTTTTTCTTTTATCAATCAACTTTCTTCATACATTGAGGGTAATTTACCAGACAAAACACAATCTGTTGAGGCAGCTTAAATCTCCCAGTTATGTAATCCTGAAGCTACTACATTAATTTCACAAATTACATTGAATCTTAATAATGGGTATGACAACGGATCAGATTTGAGACGAATTTTGCAAAAATCAAACCCAATCCGCTTAAAAAAATAAAATACCCATCCTGCTTTGGGTGGGTCAAGTATACCCGCTCTATTTTTTTTTTTTTTTTCATTTTCTCTCCAAAAAAAATTGTGTTATTTTCTTATATATATACATATATTCATTTATATTTTTTTTATATATCTATACAATATAATTTATATTTCATATAAAAAAATTAAATACATATAATATTTATAAAATATATATAATTGGATCGAGTTATATCATTATCTGAATCCGACCCGAATCCAACTTGGGAAAAATTAGAAAATCATCTTGCCCCATTAGGATCGGGTTGGGTACCCAGTGAGTAGATAAAATTGTCATCGCTACTTAATAATGCTCTAGCATCAATTTACCAATCCTAACAGCCAAAAACTTGACCTTAATAATCAGATATAATAAATTGAGGGAAAAATTTAATTTGATATTCAAAAGCTCTCATATAGCCAAATTTGAAATTATATGAACATGATAATAATAAATAAATAATCCATTCTATGTATATAACACATGTATTTCGACAATATCATTTTTGAACAAATTGTGCTGCTGCATTTGATATATAGTCCAATTATATTAAGCTATTAAAATTTACTCACACGCCCTTCTCATCTATTTCTAGCTGTGCAATCCTAAATATCAGGAATTATTACGGGGTCTCAACCAAGCTCCTTCAGATGAAAGAGTAGCACTTCTTTTCTGTTGACATGGCCAATCTCAACTCACATTAATATCAGTTGGATAGTTTAGGAGGTTTTCCAATTGACAAAGTTTTACAGGATTTCCATTAAAAAAAAAAGTCTATAGTTAACTCTATGTTCTTGTTTTATAATTACGATGGCCAGTTCATCCAGTTCAAGAGTTCTACAAAGAAGAAAATGAGAAAGAAAAAAGAAAAAAAATGAGAAGAGGAAAAGATGAATACAAAAGGGAACATATGTCTGTGTATGACCGATACAAGGAACTGGTTGAGTAGCTGCACTTAACTTTTCAAACTAAGAACTTAGTTTCCTACTTCCGTTCCTACTTCCTAGGCTACTATATAAAATATGAAGATAAAACTGCTGCAAAAGTGGATGTTCAGCTACATGCATGATTTGTCATGGAAATACTCCAACCTAATTCTTGATAATCAATAAGTTGGTAACTCACAATAAACTTGTAACTGCAAACCCTTAATGAAGTGCCATACCATCAAGATAGAAGATATTCAAATACTTTATATGAGGAGGAACCTTAATGTATATGTTAAGATTGCTCTATTATGGCCTAAACATTATATATAGTAATGCTAGGGTCAAAATGTATACACCTAATCCTCCTGAGAGCCTAGGAAGAAGAAAATCTCATTATCTTATACGATGGTCTACAAGCCATATCGGGGGGTCATAAAGTGAGTTCCTAGAACCTAACATCAGCTAAACTAATCTATGATAATCAAATGTCATTGGGTGCATAGTCTCTTGACACATTACTAATCTCCTCCAAATATCGTGACAAATCACAGACATTCAAGCAAGAAAATCATACTTAACAGTGAAGCAAAATATCAAAATACGAAAAATTCAGAGCAGAACAGATTGAATACCTTGAGCCACCAATTCTGTACAGCAAGACTCTTTATACGAGGAACTTGATCAAGCATTCTCACAATCTTATTCCAATATCCATAATACTCATCCCATTTATGCCCAATTGAAGTACGAAACTGAACCAAAGAAGACAAATTGGTAACACTACATTTCCCAACTTCAAACCAAATAATACTTAACGAAATAAGATTAGGACAATCAATCTCCAAATTCACTTCAGTTTCATTGCGAATAAAGTACTTAAGCTCCAGTTCCTTCAACTTCCTGGAACAAACCTTCAAAGTCTCCATACCATAACAGTTCCCAAGCTCCAAAACTTCGAGATTAGGGCATCCACTAATCAAATCCAAAGCCATTTGATCAGATAAATAAATTTGATCGAGATAAATAGATTTCATCGACCAAAGACGCATACTTGACATATTAGCTGGTAATGTCAAATCACATCGAGTAAGCTTCAAAGCTTTGACATTTCCATTTCTTAAAGCAGAGAAAGGAAAATCGTAATTGTCCCGCAAATGAGGTTCTTCAACATGGAAATTCATATCGATGAAGAAATCGAGATCAAGCTCTTGAGCTCTGTTCCTGATCGCATAACGAATCCAAGAATCAACATGGAAACCGTAGCGATCTTCATAAATGAAATCGAGACGGAATTTTGTAAGAGGCGAGTGTGGGCGGCAGATTAGAGTCCGGTCGACGAATTCGGCAAAGAATTGGCGGGTGGTGGACGGCGAATTGTAGGATGGGAAATCAGAGTAGGAGAAATTTAGGGAAGGGATTGAAGACCAGAGAGGGCACCATTTTTTGGAGACCAAACTGGTTGTAATGGTGTCTAGTGTAGGCAAAAACGAAAGAATGTGGAGGAGTAGATGTTTTGGGAGATCGTCCAAATTTGTTGCGGCGGTTGTTATGTTGGCGGCGGCGCCAGTGGTAGTGGTGGCAGTGGAGTCATGGTTTGTACGATTCATTTCACGACGGATCTGAGCATATGTCTCTGGAGATAAAATCTTTGTTAGATTCAGTCTACCATTAATTGGTATACCAACTTGGGCTTCATTCCTTGGGCTGCCCAGTGAACCAAGCCATGTAATATTATAAGGAAAATTGTATAAATATATGATTTTTTTTTTCATTTTTACGATTTTTTTTCTCTCAAATTTATGTTTTTTTATATATTTTGATATATATTTAGCATATTTGGTATATATTTAATATATATCATATTTAAAAAAAAAATATTTTTAAGTATATAATATTTTTAAAAAAATATTTTTATAATAGTAAAAATATATATTTTTTTTTCAATATTTTTATAAAAATTCTAATATTATATTCAATTTCAAATTTTTTTTTATCAATCTACAATTAAAAGATGTATTTATTAGATGAGAAGAATTGAAAGTTTTGATGAATTTAAAAGGTTAGAAGATATTCAATAATATTTTATAAAAACTTCATAAAAATCAAAATTGTTCAATAATAATTATTAAAAATTAAAAAAAAAATATTAACAAAATTATGAGCATTTAATTACTACTTTTATAAAGTCTAAATAAATTAGTATTCAAAAAGTCATTTACTTTTATAAATAATAGACTTTTATATATTTTTGTTGACTTTTCATTTAGATTTGAATAAAAAATATTTCTAATTTTTTTTATTTCCTCTCAAAATTTCAACAATTTTTTAAGATATATAAAATTTTCATTTTAAAAAAATGATAATAGAATTTTACATTACTTACATTTCTCCTTTTCTTTGATAGTTTTGATGAAATAAAAAGGCAAAAAAAAACACACACAGAGATTTAAGAAAATTTGTTAATGACAAAGATAAGCTTACTAAATCAATTTACACAGTAAACCATGGGAGCCTTTCAAAGTTAATAAATAGATTAATTACTTAAGATGAACATGTGAATGAATTTATTATTGCATATCATATCAAGCATCTAAAAAAAAACTCCAAAAAAATAAAGGTCACATAACTTATAATACCAAAACTATAAAGACCACAGTAAAAATGAGAAAAAATATTGAAAAAAAAAAAAGGAAAAATTATATTAAAGAATATTATCAGCTTTACATATATGTTTCTTTTTGAAATTAATAAATTTTCTTCAACTTTAACTTTGTAAATGGTTAAGTGCTCTTTGACAGCACTCATCATATTGTTGATTACTGTCATTTTTATTTTTAATAGTATATTATTCTTATTATTGTTATTATTTTTTATGATTATTGTCTTTATTCTAATTCTAATTTATTTATTTATTTAAAGATAGCGAAGGAGCTATTGATGGTATTCATATTCCAACAACGTTGACATTATTTTTGTTTTGAAATATTATTTTAATTAATTTTGATACTTACAATAAATTTAATTAAGAGTTTCTATTTTTATTTATTATTTTAAACATTTATTTTTAGTACATAAAAAATATAATTTTTTTTATATTATATAAAATATATATTAGAAATCAATAAAAATCTATTAATATTTATAAAAATTTATTAATTTTTATAAAAATAATTTAAAATAATTTATTTAAAAAAATTATTTATAAATTTATAAATTCTGTAAAAATTATTAAAAATTCATAAATTTTGAAAAAAATATTTATTTAAAAAAATTATAAAAATCTTTAAAAATCTTAATTGAATAAACCTTAAATATCAGTTTGGATTAACTTTTGACTTTTAAGCTCCAAACTAACGTTTCAAACAACAATTTTATATAAATATTTTTAGTATATGAACTTTTAAAATTTACCACTTTAATATTTGAATAATTTTTTTTATCCTATGAATTTATTAATTTTTAAAAATAATTTTATATAAATATTTTTAGTATTTTTCGATGATTAAAGGCTGATTTGCAACTCTTCATGTCCTTGCTATAATTTTAAAAATTTCAGAGTTGCAAATCATGACTAAAGAATAACTAAAAATAATATTATTTTTAAAAGTTAAAAAACTTATTAGATAAAAGAAATTATTAGACACCAATATAGTAGATTTTAAAAAGTTCAGATATTAGTAGTGTAATTTTTTATAAAATTTAATTAAACAAAATTTTTATTTCAAGAACAATCTAATTACTATTGATTATAAAAAAAAAAAAAAATGTTATATTTAATATTTAAATAAATAAAAAAAAAAACCATTATTTTGACATTGCGCCTTATTATTAATAGCATTAATGATGATCAAACCGTTGTCAAGGCCAGAATAATGGCAATATTAGGCCCAATTGGACAAACCCAAAACAACTAGATCCTCTAAATATCCATTAACCCAAGCCCAAATTTCAAGACCCATAAAAGCTAAGTCCCGATTGAGCGAGCCTAGGTTGGCAGAGAGCTATTGGTGGTCAGTGCTTGTGGGAGAGGATAGTAATGCCATGATAAGGTTTTTGTGACTATTTTTTTCTCTGTGATTATTAATTAGATTATAGTTACCGTAAATAGAGAAAATAATAATAACAATAATAAGTTAATTTTTCATATTTGAATTTCGATATTAATTTAAATTCCAATTCTCATTTAATTAATAAAAATTAATATGTATGATTGATAATTTTTTTTTTTACTTGATCATAAAAGGGAAAAGTAGGATAATTTTATATTTTTTTATAATTTGAAATTTATTACACCCCAATTTTAATTGTGAGAAATTTCACCATATTTAAGAATCTAAATTTTAAAATTAAATTACAATACAATATTTTTTATTTTTAAATAATTTATTTTAATAATATTATTTATCTCAATTAAAAGTGCGATCTACTAGATATTTCATAAAAAAATTTCTTTCATTTTTAACATTAATAATTAATATCAAAACTTCTATGGAATAAATTTAACAAAGCAAATTTTTTTTTAAAAAAAATCATATGCTATTATAGATTAAAGTTTTATACATAAAATATTATTCCATTTAACATTTTCATCATACAACATTCATCTCTCTATTTTTATCAATGATTTTTCTGTCTTCTTTCAGAAAAATATTTCATAAAATAACAGTGGACCTCAAGTGAATACATTAAGAAGTCTTCTCCACCTCCCTTATATAAGATGTGTTTTTAAAACTCTCTCTCTCTTTCTGAATTCTTTATGGTGTTACAGCAAGAAATTTTAGGATATCAATATGCTCTGTAATTGCCACTCACTGTGCATCTTTTTCATCAGAAGGTTATCTTGACAGTAAGATCTTTTGAATTTCAACAGCTATTTGATACAAATAACAGAAAGTACCAAAGGAAAGTAATATGATTCAATTAGAATCAAGTCACAGACATAGGATCTTTGTTTTAAATTTTTTAGTATCAGAATAAAAAAAAATAAAAAATTTGTAGGCATCCTCGAAATGCGACATTGATTTTGCTGTCGGGCAAGTAGGCCAAAGTTTCGATTAGGTAAAATAATTTTGAAAGAAGAGGCATCTGACCATATGACTATGAGACAGCCTGGGTAAGGTCGTGCTCTTTCATGTCAAAGATTCTTTACCTACAACATTAATAAATTAAAATTCTTGCTGTGTTAAAGACAAGAAATTGAAGTTAGGCAACTAAAAATATGTTATTGTCTGGAATTACATGATCCTTAACCCTATTAAGGTGTTGTTGCCAAATTTTGATCCCCACACCTTAACCATTGGTCTTCGTCTCGACGCTGTATGGTTCCAAGTGTGTCGGTGAGTCTAAACGATTACGAATTTGAATTGACAAAAGTAAAATGACACCATATAGTCTCAGCTCCAATTTGACAAAATAGTGTTAGGGGACCCTTTTGATGTTGTAAATTGAGTCTGAAGTTGTGTGGATCATTTTCAATTGGGCCATACTTTGTTTTAGTTTTTAAATCAATATAACTTCTTTAATCCTTGTGACAATTAAATAGGCCAAGAAAAATGTTGGGATCATGTTTCTTGGAAATTTTTAATATATGGGCCAATTGATTGATTTATATAATAGATTGGTCGTAGTTTCAGTTCTTGGTAGAGCACGAGCCCTGGGACCTCAACCTTTCAGGTTCGACCCCATCAAAGGTAATGAATGCCATTGGACATTATCCATTATAATACTAATGTGTAAATAGGAAATTTTATGTAGTAAAAAAGTAAGGGAATATTACATAAATATATTATTTTTTAATTTTATGATTTTTTTTTTACTATTTTTTGATATATGTGTAATATATTTTTGATATATGTTTAGTATATGTCGTATTTTTGAAAAAATATTTTTAGATATGCAGTATTTTTGAAAAAATATTTTTAAATATATAGTATTTTTGAAATTTTTTTTTAAATAGTAAAAATAAAATATTTTTTTATTTTTTTTTAGTATTTTTAAAGAAATCCCAAAGAGTAATAATAATAGATGTGATGTGCTTGCTTATAATATGTCTAACTATAGTCAATGGTGAAGTTTTTGTCTGGTGTTTTTGGTTTTATGATTGGGCTTTTGGTTTAGATTTGAACACATTTTTTATTGTTATAATTGTACCCTTTCAAGTTTCAGTATTACGAATTCTTTTCCTAAAAATGAATTTTGTTGAAAAAAAAATATTACTACATATTCATATATTTGAGTTTAAACAATTTTTTTCTATTCATTATAAATTTAATAGACCAAAATAATATTATAATAGCATAATGTAATCCTTTCCTTTTTAAATTTCTCGTCAAATTAGTAAAAAACTTTACATTTTAAGTGACTCGTATATTTTTTATATCTCTCACTAAATTAAAAAAAAAAATTCTGATTCAAAAAATTTAAATATAAAAATTTTCACTCTTTTGAAAATTTTCACTCTTTATATTCTTAAAAAAAGTGAAAAAACCAATTACATCATACTTTTCAAATTTAATAAATTTGTAAATACATAAAATTAAATATTTAAAATATATAGATTGTATCTTTAGAAAATTAATTTGATATAAATCAAATTCATGAACGTAGATAATATGTTCTCTAAAATATTGTTGAAGTGCACATTTTTCTCTCTTTTAAAATCATACATATAATTGAAAAAGTTAATTATTATTTAATTTATATGATTTTATGAGATTAATGTAATGATTTCTATCGCTATTTAATTTTTCTCTTTTGATTCATAAAAAAAATAATATTTTATTTATTTTTATCATTAAATATATATAAAAAATTAAAATACCCTCCATTTTTATCAAATTTTCATTTTTCTTCCATAGAATTAAAAAATAACAAAATTTTCATTAAATTTTCACTTTTCATTGTAATCAAACTCTTTATTATCTATCGGATTTCACTGGTCACAACACTCATCCAAAAATATCCTCTCTTTAAATTCAACAAACCAAGTAAAACAAACCTCAGAGGGGTTCAATTTTCCTGTTCATGGGAGGAAAAGTTGATGGATCCTTATTAATTAGCGTTGTAAGGGGAAAATGAGAAGAAAAATGAAAGAAATCGCAAAAAAAAGAGAAAAAAAATTAAGAAAATTGGAAAAAATTAAGAAAAATGGGAAACCAAATGAAAAAAAAATATAAATGTTGTGGATGAGGATATTATAGAAATATAATTTATTTATTTTTTATATTTTTGACTAAAAAACTTTAAAAAAATAAATTGAAAGAATATTTTTTTTTACAAAATTAAAATATAGGAATTAAATAATGAATTTTTAAAATATAAAAATTATTTTATTAATTTTATTAAATTTCAAAACTAAATAATAATTACTCTAATTTAAATAACAATTTGAAATGAAAATTTAAAATGTTATGAATTCAAATAGAGTCAAAAGAAAAAAATAAAATTTCAAAGTGTACATTTATAATTTAAACTAAATAGCTAATAAGAATCAAGACAATTGATAGTGGTTAAATAGTAAGAAAAATAGAATAGTGGAGGACAATACACAAAAGGTTTTACAACAAATTAGGAGGTTTGAAGAGTTGCTTTATATTTGAGGACATGTGGCAGGGAGGAGACACCACAAATCTAAGGAAAGTAGGGGACAATCATGTGCTTCTGCTAGAGTTGGAGGAACCACCTTTTTATCCGATCTTGTGGTAGACTGTCCAAGGTTTATTCCTAGGGATATTTCCATGGGGAGGGAAATTAATATTAATATATATTTATTAAATTTAATTGTTATATATATTCTAGTATGTATATTTTTGCTTATAATTAGACAATTTTTTTTATATTTTAATGTGTAATATATTAATATTTTATATAGGATTTAACATAATTAAAATAAAAAAATATATTCATTTCCAAAAGTATAAAAAATAACCAAATATTATGTCGAAAAAAGTAATAAATAAAATGAGAAATAAAAATTAATTTAAGAATTAGTTTGATTGATAAGAAATTTACTCATTTTTCTATGATTTGGGTTCAGAGATAAATTAATTATTCAGAGATTTTATATATTTATTTAATAAATAATTTATAAATATAGTTCGAATCGAGTAATTCGTAATCCGTAATCATTCTACTTTTTATAGGGTCATAATATGTAAATATTAACTCGTGATATTATTTTTTTTAATTGTTAAATAAAAAAAAAAGAGAGGGAAATAAAAATTCCTTTGGAAATGAGAATTCTCATTGAGATGGTAATGGACACATTTTTTCTTTTCTCCAGGAGAGATGAGATGAGAATATGATTGACTTTAGATAACGGTGGAATAAATATTTAATCGTTAAATTATTATTCTAAAAAGATAATTCTTTATTTTTTTTAAATTATATATAAAATATTTAAAGATAAATAAATCTATGACTTTTATACTATTAAATATTTATATTGCAACAAAAGATATTAATAACTTTCTTTTAGTATTACGAAATAAGAGACTGAATTAAGTCAATTATTAAAAAATAAAAAAATACATTACCATTAATTATGCCAAAGAAGCTACGTTCTTTATCTCCTAATAAGATATGTTATAATTTAATTATATTTTATTTTAATATTATAATAATATTTATTAGAAATAAAAATAATAATTAAAAAATATAAAATATGAGAAAATTAAAACAATAAAATGAATAAAGTAATAAATAAATTAAAAAGATTAAAAAAATAAATTTTTTTAATAATTATATATTTTATAATTAAAATATTTATTATATGACATAATAAATACTAATTAAACCATAACAATTCAATTTTTTTTTTTTTTTAACTTAAGCTTCGGACGTTTCAAAAACAATTACAATAATAAGTAGGGATAATGTCACTAAAAATAGCATCAAATCTGTGTCCATAGGCAGATCAACTGGCCTAATCACTAAAATAATATTTATTTTTAAGAGAGTTGCAACTATATTCAAACATTTTTTAAATGGACTATTTTATTTTAATTTTGAAAATTAATTATGATTATGTTTATTTTATCAAAATTACACCTTTATTAAGAATATATTGATGTATACCGAGACATAATTTAACAATATATATATATTTTTCTGGATAATAAACTTAAAATCGATGTTCTCCTTTTTAATGTTAAGAAAAAAAAATTGATGAAAAATTATGATAAAACTGAGTTTGATGATGAGTGAATGGAAACAAAAAAACTGATAAATATAATGAATTATTTTCCACTTCAATTTAATTAAATTGATATAATTATAATCAGGGACAAAGTCAAAATTATAAATTGAAGAGGTTAAAAAAGGAGCAAGCAGTAAATTTTTTTTTAAAGAGTTATAATACTTTATATCCCATATACTCTTACAATATTTTCTTTTATTTTTATAAGAAAAAATGGATCAAATACTTTAAAAAAGAGACAATATTAATAGACTAACTAACACTATATTATTGATTGCTAAATTGATAAAAGAATAAAAATGTATATATATTATATAAATTAAGTACTTCTAAAATTTTTCTCTTAAATATATGTATTTATACTAATTTAAATATATATTTTCTTCTTAACAAATAATTTAAATATTATTATATAAATATTATGATAATAGTTTAATACATAAGTTTTTAAAAATTTAAATGTAGAAATAATTAATTAATTATCAAATATTTTTATTTATTTTAATAAAGTATTATAAATGCAATATATTCAAAAAATAAAAAATATCAATCACAATCACCAAGAAGAGAAAAAAAATGAATTTGATCTTTTTTCTTATAAAAAAAAATTATAAGTGTGTACAGGACACAAAGTATCATAATTTTTTTCAATTTTTTCAATAATTTTTTAATTAATTTAATCAATAAAAAATAAATACGTAAAAATTTAAATATATATATATTATTAAAAAAATCGAGGCATAACACAGCTTCGCCTCTGATTACAACTAATTTGAAATTACTTTAAAATAGTCGATTTTGTGAAGTTTGGGTATATACACAAATTACTGTAATTTTTCAGAAGTTTTTTTTTTTAAAAAAAATTTCATGAGCAAGCCTTTTTCAAAATTTTGGTGATTATTTACTCAAATTCCCATTGACTTACCTAATTGCATGGAGTGAGGAAAAGAAAAAAGAAATGCATGATATATAGAGGTTTAGCTTAAAACTCAAATTGTGTTGGATCAAATTTTATTTTTCATACTCTAATTCGATTTAATTTAATATTCAAAATACTTAACATCAATTTAATTTTATTTAATTATAATAAAATTTTAAATATATTTATTTATTAATCTTTAATTAATATTCGAATAAATTTAAACGAATTCAAATTCAAATATAAAATAATACCTATTATTTAAATATTATATGTAATATAAGATATATTTAAAATTATATTAAATTTGGATATTCAACAAATTTAGATTCACTCGAATACGTTATATTATAATATATAAACTCCGCTCATCACTCAAACTTCTTACATTTAAATTCAACTCGATTAAAATTGAATTAAATTTAAATATTTTTTAACTCAATCTAACTTAAATAGTTTGACTCATTTACACATATGATTTGTGTTTATAATTTTTTATGTCAATATTACAATTTTCTTTCTATTCATGTAGCAAAAACTAGTTATTATTTCAAGATTTGGAAGTTGAAATTCGATTAATAAAAATGCATCCGAAAGTCTAATTCAACGAAAGACAAAAAGATGAAAAAGAAGCTCTCATATGAAGTTTGGTTATGGAACTTCATTCCATCCCCAGAAATTATAACACTTAAGTTTAGGTAAAGGGAAAGAAAATAAAATTAAATGAGAGAAAAAGAGAAGAAGAAAAGAATTGAAGTTTAATTTTATTTATGTTGTTTATACGTAATATTAAAAAGGGAGAAAACTAAATTTATACTTTATTAAGTTATTATTATATTTCCTATAAATTAATTCTTTTGTTGGTATAATAAAATTATAAATATTAAAAACAGAAATCAAAATTTATTGTTATTCATTTTATATTATATATGCTATACAATCCACCGAATTAATTAGTTTTCCTACTTAATATGAATCATTCTCTCTCAAAAAGGGAACCAATATTGAACCTTATAATTTTTCTATTTTTCTAAAATTAATATGCATTTCCTTTCCTTTTATTGTCTCAAACATAAGAAACCATGTGGGTGGAGTTTTTGCTGAATATTATATAACATTTTTCTGGAGGAGGTGAATAAAAATTTAAATTTTTAATATAATTTCACATTCTAAATGCATTATATTAATAAATATAATCATATTAAATATTTTAAACTCATTTTTACAATTGTTCGGAGTAAATTTTTCTCTTATATATATTTTTATCAAGTCCACAACTTGAAATTTTACTAATTCGCTGAAATTACACTCAATACTTATAATACACTAGTTGATATGTGATAATATATTTTTGAGATTTCACTCAATTAAATGTTTGAGATTTCGTCCAATATTTAAAAGATTATAAGATGATTTAAAATTTAAAATTTCTTAAGACTACTAAAGAAACTATTATATAGATTAGAGTTTAAGATTATAACTTGACAAGAAAAGTGAACAAAAAATATATGACCTTTAAGAGAGTTGTGTTCTAAAAACAAAGCAATAGAACAATTGAAAATTTGGAGCATTATATTCTCTTTTAAGCACTTGCAACTTCGGAACAACACCATATATATGTTTTCAAATTAGGTTTTAAAATATGGTTACTGTGAAGGTAAAATAATGTTAAACTTATTCCCGTGTTATTTTCAACGGCTAAAAATTTATATATATTAATAATGAGGATTACTAGCCATAATGAAAAATTGGTAACGAGTATTACTAATTAGTAACAAAAGTAAATTTTATCTCCGTCCAAATTTAATAAATTTAAAAATAAAGTAATGAGAATTATCTAATAATAATAAGAGTTACATCCAACATAAAAATAAAACACTTCAAACAAAAAACAAAGAATTAAGCGAAAATATTTAAATAAATTAATTTTTAACATCATCAAAACACACATGAGGATAACAATTTTTAATTTTGTAAACTATTTAATTTAAAATATATTTTTTATCCATATTTTTTAATTATATATTATATTTTCTCGTCTTATTAATCAAATTTAAATTTTAAAGTCATAAATCATAATAATATATATATTTATATATTAAATTCTCTAATTCAAACATATACTATTTATTTTTAGTTGAAATAGAAAAATAAAATTAATATAATATAAAAGAATAAACTTGTAATATCACTAATTCACTATGTATTTACAGAAAGAAAAAAAAAAATAACTATCTTAAAACATTACAAGTGAAGAAGCATAAATTTTCAATATTTGTAACGTGTGATGATCATTATCTTCTAGGAAACAAGCTGGAAAATTGTCAAATCCAAAGTTGATTTGCAATGCATCTTTAATTGATTAAACAGAGAAAAAAAAGAATAGACAAACATGAATCATGATCATCAAAATGGAATACAATCAAAAAGTTGTTACAATTTCATTTTCTAGGGTTTGATATGGCAAAAGAATAATGCCAACATCAACCCTAATGACTTGTGTTTTTTTCTTCTTCTTTTTTCCTAAAAACCAAACAAGCAAAAGAAGTAAAAAAAAAAGAGATTTATATACAAGGAACCTTACCTAATTTGAAACACCCACCAAAAAAAGACCTGTAGTGGAGCCCCTCTTCATAATTATAGTTAAGATTTTAATGCAAAACAACTCAAAACTGCAATTCCACAGCTGGATTATTCTCCCCAACAAAAATTTCCTTTAATTTTTTTTAAATTAATTTTTCCTATGATTTTCAACTTTTTTTTCACCATACATCACAAAATACTTCAGATACAAAACTCAACATAAAAAAAATCAAAACATATAACTTTAACAATAATTATAACTCAAATTTAGGAGAAAATTTTATTTGGATGATTAAAATTAATAAAAGAATAAATAAAAAATAAAATGTAAATTTTTTCTAATTTTTTTAATAATTTTGCTTCAAATAATAATAATTAATTATATTTTTCATAAAAATATTTTTTTAATTAATTAATCTTTCATATTTATAGAATAAATATTAATTAAATAATTTTAATATTTAAAATCATTTATAAATATTTAATTTTGAATGATCAATTATAAATTTAAAAAGACTAATTAAAAAATTATATTATTTATATATGAATAATATAAATAATTTCAAATGATTTAGAAAGTCAGAACTTCTGTTTGTTTTCTGATTACACTCATATCTAAATTTAATAAAAATAATAATTAAATTTGAGGCTTCTCTCAAAGTTTTAGTGTTGTTTTTACCTTTAGACCTAAACCTGTTTGTTTATTTTTTTTTAAATTAATTTTCCTATGATTTTTAACATTTATTCAGGTAGGGTTGGAAACCTACATGTAATTAAACACTGAACAAAGAACTGAGTAAGAGTACTGTTTCCCTAGACAGAGAAACCGTAGCATCTTAAAATTAATAGGAATATGAGTAGGACCAATCACCATAATATACCTTACATTAATTGAGGATGAGATTATTTGGTTGACCAGTATTGTCTGTATGTGTGTCTTTGTTTGGTATGTATATAATTTCACCCTTTGGGCCACTTGAGAGTGGCTGTTTATTGTCCCCATTAAAATATATATATATATATATATATATATATATATATATATATATATATATAATATTCATTAGTTCTAAGCTTGTTTAATTAGCTTCTAATTTATAAGATTTTCTAATCATGTTATATCATGTGATCAATAAAATTCAAAAAATGGTTTCCCTCAAAAACTAAACTAAAATAAAAAGTTGTTGTCTAATTATCTCTAAACATATAACGGATATTTGGTAAAAAATTTTGATATAATTTTTAATGGTTATATTAAATCATTTAGTTATTATTATTATTATTATTTTTATGCTTGTTAGTTATTAGATAATTAAGTAGTTATTATTTGAAATTTTTTGAAAAAATTTTAATTTTAAATTTTTTTTAAAAAATTCCTACTTATTTAAATAGAAAACTAAATTATTTATTAAAAATAATACTTAAATAAAAAGATAAATATTAATATTTATTTTTAATGATCATTAGACATATTAACAGCTAATAATTAATAATAATTTTACCAAACACTTACAACAATTGACTATCAGATAACCGCCACTAATTATCAGTTATCAGTCACCAGTCAACAACTATCAACATCAACTAATAGTTGTTACAAACAACTAAATCTAACGGGATCATAATGCTACAATCAATTAGCTAAAATGTTTGTTTTGTTTTGTTTCTACTTCTCTTATGTATATTAAAACTAAATTAAAGCTGAAGTTTTAAACTTTCTCTTTGATGAGTATTGTAATTATTTATTTTTTATAAAATTTTAAATTTTTATATAATTTTGAAAAGTAAAATATATTAAGAAGAGTTAATTAATGATAAATTAATTGAGAGAAAAAAAATTAAAGAATTACTTTAATTAATGACAAATTAATTAAGTGAAAAAAATTAAAGAGTTATTAATTAATTATCAATTTTTATTCAAGTTGGCAAATTAATGAGGAGCATATATGTTAATCATGAATAATATATTATTTATGAAGATTATCTATATATAAATTATGATATATGTTCATTTCAATTTACATATTCTTATTGTGATTTTTTTTATTGTTATGTTTTATATTTCAAGTGTTATTTTTTCATAAAGTATATATTTTATATTTCATAATTATTTATTATATTATATTTGATGTTATATAATAATTTATGAACACTAATCATATTAATTGTGTGAAGTGCGAGTGTCCGACTAATTTGAAAGCTACTACTGATCCATCGATATTGATTCATAATTACAAGACAATAAACTTTAATATGGTAAACTCTAAAAATATATGTTTTATATTATTTTTAATTGTTATATGTTTTATAAATATAAAATATTTATTTACAATAGTAAAGAGATTTCAATATGTGTTCTATAAATATTATTATTGCATAATATTTATATTTTTTACAATATTAATGAAAAATATTGAAAATATATCATTTATTGATAATATATAAAATTGTACTTATATTTAATGAATATATATATATAATATATGTATATGCATTTTAATTAGAATATATAAAAATATAATTAAATTTTAATAATATAAAATAATAAAATATTAAAGTTCATTTTCTTCATGCTCTGATCTTTCCCTGCCCCATCTATCGTTGAGATGGAGATGGGAGTTGCGAAGTGTAACCTTGACGTGTCTCGTTCCATTCATAGTTAGTAGCCAAATGAAGGAAAAACTGTTAGAATAAAGGTCTATTTAGGATACTAATTAAGAAGGTAATTAGTTGATCAAATAAAATTAAGTAGTTACTTTTATGAAAAAATAATGATTTAAGATAATTGTAAAAAATAAAATTATATAAAGTAATAATTTTGATTTATAATTTAAAAAGATTATATATATAATAAAAAAATTATTATATGCATCGGATACATTAAAAAATGATATCCATTATTCACATTTAAGTGTGATTCACCTTATAAATTAATAAATTTCATATTTATTCTAAATTTCTTATTATCTTTTTCACTTATCAAATGATTACAATACTTATATAATTTTACAAGTTTTTATGTCATTAATAGTTGTCAAATATAAAGTACTTTTATGAACAATTTTTTTTTTGTTATTATACAAATTTAAATAAAAGAAATTTTAATAGTTATTGCATTACAATAAAAGTATAAAGTTACTTATTAAATATACAAATTATATAACCAAAAAATTTTAAAATTATAATTGATAAACACAATATTAATACTATAATATAGTGAAAATGAATATATATATATTATTGAGTCCAGAATATAAGATATTTGCTAAATATTTATTACAAATTAAAGATAAAAAAATGCATAATAAAATAAAATAAAATTTAAAATGTTCGATAAAATTTTTAAATGTAATATATGTATAATATTATTATTTCATCAAGTAAAAAGATAGAACGGAGCGTATTTAACTATTTTCTTTATAAAATAATATGATTTTATAAGAATTTAATATTTAAAAATAAAATGTTAATGAAAAATTAAATTTAGGATTTTCACATAATAATTAATAAATATGATAATATAAAAAATGTTTTTTTTTTATTATTTCTTTATCAAATTCAAAGAACAAAAAGACTTGGTGATTGACTTGCTATTTGTGGTCCCTTCATTCTCATTATTTATTACTCATTATTTTTTTTTCTGTTTGTATTTTTTTTTTTGTTTATTTAATTAAAAAAAAAACATAAATTGAAATTCTCCTAAAACTCTCTTATTCTCTTCTGTCCCTCACTACCCCTTTCGAGTTGTCCCTTTTAACACTGTTTTTGTACGGCCAAAGTCCAAATACAGACTCACCAGTGGCTGTAAATCAGCATTTTCACCCTATTGCTACCCATTGCATTAATACCACCAAACATTTATTAAGCCCACCACATTTCATTTTGTTTCCTATTTTTATTTTCTATGTTGGACTTCACTATCAATTTTATATATGGTTGAAGGCAAAAAAAAAAACATTGCATTTGATGTAATTAGAGTATATTGATTTTTCTTGAAATAATTTTATCTGAATCAATCAATTTTTAATATAGTGTTACTGATTATGTTGAAAATTGAAAAATTTTGAATTTATATAAAAATAATAACGTGATTCTATCTAAATCCACTAAATAACACGACTTATTTGTCATATTTAGTATAATATAATTTTATTATATTATTATGAATTTGTATTATTTTAAATTTGGATTAATATAAATTTAACTCATTTCAAGTAAAATCATAATTCAGTTCATTGATTCACTACCATTTAATCTACTTAAGTAAAACTATTTTAGAATCATTCAAGTTGCTCAAATTGTTTTTGTAATATATTCAACTTTTAATAACATCCTGCAAAATTGTTTTTGGTTTGAAATTATTTTAGATAATAGCCAGATACAAAATCAGGAAATTTATCTTGAAAGTTAAAATTTTTCATATAAATATAAAGTAAATATATAATTTAATTTAAATTGATTTAAGTGAAATAAGTAAAAAAAAAATTGGATCACTATTCCCTTATAATCAATAAAACTATATAAAAAATTAAACAATAAATTAAATAAAAAATTTTCTATAAATTGATAATTTTTTTTTATTAAAATGATCCGCGTAGCCCTCTATCCTGAACTAGTATCATAATTCATTTAATTTTCTTTAAAAATTTTCACAAATGCATGTATTTTCTTTTTATAATTGATGCATGCATTTTGAATGTAGAGCAGCTTAGATTTTGATTTTTGATGGACATATCACAGATTCAATTATGTTAAAGCCCTGTTTGTTTTAGGGTACATACTAGCTTAAAATGGATCAATTTAATAAAATAAATATTGAGTTGAATTATTATAACAAATAATAACTTTTTAATTTGAAGGATAAAAAAATAATTTTTTTTTAATTTGACTCTATAATTGAGATTCGAATTAAGAAATGATAAAACATCTAATTAAGTTTTAAACTACAATTTGATTGTTGCATAATGGCAATGATAAATGATTGGTAGGAGGTGGAACTTCTGGCTAATATTGCACAGAAAAGCAATGCCACTGATTTGTGTATCAAATATCAATAAGTATGGTGAAGATGCTAAGATAGAAGTACGGGCATCTTCTTGTTTTCATTAATATATATATATAGGAAGCTAATAAACTCAGCATGTATAGTTTCCTTCTTCTTTTTTTAAACAAAAAAAGAAGATAGTGAAAATATATAAATATAAAATTATTATAGGCTTTATATGTATATAGTGTAGTTGTTGTTGTATTAGATTTTTGAACTAATCTCTCATTATTATTATGTAATACTTGAATTTTTTTTTTATGCATGTTTTTTAGAGAATTGTGGATAGATTAATATTTTAAAATTTTCATAATTTGTATTCATAAAATATATTATGAATCAGTTTTCATGATCTTAAAAGAATAATTTGGAAACGTATAAAATATAAGAGTTGTAAATTTATATTTTATCTTTAAGTCTGTAAAGCTGTTTTATAAAATTTTGTGTGTGTGAAGGGATATGTTTCCTCAACCAGAACTTGTCTAGTTCGCTATTTTCTGCAGAAAGTCTGAGAATATTTATTTATTCTGAGAATGTTAGAGGCTGAGCGAGTCAAAAGTGTGAACATAAAAAATGTTTCTTGGTGTGTTATATAGATGGTTATAAAATTTTAAGGAGATTGGATAATTGTAACTCAAGAGAGATCTAAATAAATTATACCTGCTCGGATAGTACTTAGAGAGTAAAGTCAGGGTGAAATTTAGAAATTCACCATAAATTGTGTAGATCTCTTTTTGACCTGAATTTTGGATATGTTAGACTCCTAAATGTCTATTTTAAGTGACCAAAAGAATAGAGGAGTTTGGATTTATGTAACTCATTTGCGAGCTAGTTTAGTACGAGTTGACGAAGAAGGTTTTCCAGCTCGGCAGAAATAGGTAGTGCGAGCTGGCTCCTCAATTGCCAAAGTGGAAATTGGCGAAGTAAGATTAGCGAAGTGAGATTTGCAGAAGTGAAATTTGGCGAAATGAGATTAGAGAAGTGGGATTTGCCAAAGTGGAATTTGGCAAAGTGAGATTAGCGAAGTGAAATTTGACGAAGTGAGATTAGCGAAGTGGGATTTGCCGAAGTGGAGTTTGGCAAAGTGAGATTGCCGAAATGGAATTCGAGGAAGTGAAATTAGCGAATTGGAATTTGCCAAAGTGAAATTTGGCGAAATGAGATTAGCGAAGTGGAATTTGCCAAAGTAGAGATTGGTGAAGTGAGATTGCCGAAATGAAATTTGGCGAAGTGGTATTTGGCGAGGTGGAAGTTGGCGAAATGGGATTGCCGATGTGGAATTTTGCCGAAGTAGAATTGGCGAAGTGAGATTGGTGAAGTGGGATTGGCGAAGTGAAAATTTGGCGAAGTGGGTATTAGCGAGGCAGTAGCTTATTTAAAAGAGAAGCAGTAGTCATTTTTCATGATAGCTTCTCCTCTTTTCTTTCTTTTTTCTTCATTTATTCTTCTATCTCTCTTCAATCTATTCCATTTATTTTCTAATGTATTAATACTCAGAATTAATATATTAAATCATTAAATTATCACATTCAAATGTTTCGATCATCATTTTCAAGCTCAGATCCTTCAATAACTCATTTTTGGAGAATTAAGGTGATTTTCTCCAAATTTCATTTTCTTTTTAGATTAAGATTTCTGGTAGTTATAATAGTTATTTATGAGTTGAATAGAACCTATTATGAGCATTTAAGGCTATTAATTTTGATTAATATGAAAGATATCAGGATTTATAAATTTTGATGAATAGTGACGTGAATAGTGATGTGAATAGTAAGTATGTTCTAAATTTTCAGATTTTTTTTAAGAGATGAATTAAATTGATGTTAGAAAACAATAATAAAAAATAATAATAAAGACTATAAGATAGTTAAAATTATAAGGAACCATATTATATACTATTAATTGAGAAAACCCTAATTTTGAGTATTTGGGAAATTGTCATAGGAAAAGATAATTCAAGGAAATAAAGAAGATTATTGAATATACAAGTAATTGAGGAAAATATAATGATAAATTGCTTTGAGGTAAGTATGAACTATGTTAATGTATGTTGCTATCCATTAATTGAGCTTGCTACTCCTTTCTTACTTCATGTAAAATTTTCTTAAATTCATTATTGATGAATATAAACCTATGAATTCATAATTGTAAACTATAAATTGTTTAAACCCTCCTAAACATGCCAATTGCATGGATGACTTGGTTGTTGTTTTCTTAGACCAAGATCATTATATACCTATTTGTGTGATGGAATAACTATATGTAAATATGTGATGATGGTCTTGTGACCACTATTTTTCTTAATAATATGTCCAAGCTATATAACCCATGAACCACATGTAAATAGAACGCTCTTTCTAATGAGAGTAAGTTCATTGGTCTATTGTGCACTTTGGGAACCTTGCTGATAGGGTATAGTATCAGTGTTCCACCTAGAGGGGATCACGAGCTCTAGGCATGTGCCCTGCACAAGCACATGGAGACGTTGAGGTGACAAGATGCATCGATACGCTATGATATGATATGTTCTGAGTTCTATTTCATGATATGATTTATAGTGCCAATCTTTAAAGAAACTATGATTGTTCATGTTATGATTTCTTATGCAATCATTCTGATAATTTCCTTCCTTATGATATTCCAAAAGTATATTGAATAAATGTTCAAGTTCATACTTATCCTTTATATCTTTATGATACTTATAAGCATTCGTGTAGTTTATATCTTACTGAATTGAAAGCTCACTCATCTTCTGTGGAATTTTGGGTGATAGTATAGCTTGAGAGGGAGCTAACTTAGAAGACAGAGCTTCTTGATTCATTCCTCCAAGAAGACTCTATATAATTCTCTTGATATACATTCATTAGTTTGTATTGTGGTATTGTATGTATGAGGAATATACTCTA